>BRDA01068120.1:0-14587 GCA_036984385.1 Crenuchus spilurus
ATCTCCACATCATTGCATTCAGTTTTTATTCACAATTTGTATAGCGTCCCAACTTTTTTGGAATCCGGTTTGTAGACAGACTTGTGACGTGAATTAAACGAAGCCTCGAAACAAAAAAAAATTGCCTTGAACATTTTTTATAATCGAATTATTTGAGTGTCTCAAATAATTAATTCAGCCCCATTTAGTTGACAAGATTATTAACAGTACAGCATGTGCAGTTAGAGAGCAGCTGTCAGAATCACAGAAAAGATGTTGAATGTGACCTTGCAAGGTGGCTGCTTACAAAGTCAGCATCCTTCCTCACAGCCTCTGCTAGAAGTTGAGGAAAAGGGAGTACTGCATGAGTTCTGATCTCCTTTCATTCTCAATACATGACGGAGATGTGAGGGGGGAGGGGGGCAGCGACCAAGGCAGACACCAAACAGTCAGACTGAGCTTTGAAAAAGCCGGCTTTGAGGATCCCTGTTTGGATTCCCCCACAATGGAGTCCCTTTGAAGTGGCTGTCAGAGCGACTGCACTCCAAAACTCTTAGCACTCAGCTCTCACTACCCTCCAAAGCCCACCCATACCTTCATCACATTTCTGTCCATTTATCTCAATCTGCCCTCACACACATTCCATTTGAGTGCATCTGAATAAAACTCAAATTGACTGATTTGCTTCAGACGTTTTCCTCCCTCCCTCCTTCGCCATTAGCCAAAGCAACGCAAAGCTTTTGACGATAATTGTAGGATTGGCAACGTCGGGGGAAAATGAGCTGAATGAAAGACATCAGCATGTGCTGGAGAGAAAGCCACCACGGAGAGGAAGTCAAAAGATCTAGACATGTTACTGCTGTTAAAAACAAGCGACCGCTGCTGGTGCTCAGAGGCCAGTGTAGTAAACAGGTCGCTGTCTATATGCCTCTTCAACAAAGCACTAAAGCTCCCTTCAGCAGTTTCTAATAGAGCTGTGCAGACAACGTCCAAATCCCACAGTGGACAGCAGTTAGGCTAACATTTCAATTCACCTTCACTGTGTGGCGAGGTCGACCAAACAGGTGTCCAATTAGCCTAATATTAATCTGCTAATTACCATCAGGTGCTCATGCAACAGCTTGATAGGAGGTGTCACACATCTGCCTCAGATGATTGGTCATGCTAAAGCTCGATACAGAAGAAGACCTTTTAAGATCCACACAAAAGAGACAGTCATACAAACCATGGAAAGCTTTAGTGTGACACAACTGACTTGAATTGTATTTCAAACAATTAACCTGAACAAGAATGGCACAAACAGAAAAAACTGTGCCCACATACTGGCCCTGTAACACCCTCTACCTCCAACAAAATCTCAAATAAGTGCCATAGAATCAAACCTGAATGGTACAATTACAATACATTAGTCTCGTTAGCTTCTTTACCCAAAAAATCATGAATAACTTTAATACTAATGAAGATATTGTGATTAAATGTGGATTAATTATATCTCAGTCTGTGTGAAAAAGACTGATGTGCTCAAAAAGTTCTTTTCTCCTGATCAGTAGGTGATGTGGTCTGCATGGAGCTATTTTGGCAGCTTTCTTTGTCCATTCCGTGTTCTGAACTGAGTTTGTTATTCAGTACTTTCACACCATGAACCTCTTCCACATTGCACTGATACATTATGCACAGATTGGGTGAAATAAGCAACATCGTGTACTGTGTCCACATGGATCATTGGGAGCTTTAATGTCTCACTGCAGCAATAGGTGAGCAATGAAGACGCCTGGAGGGGCGCCGGCCTCCACTCCAACATCCACGACGTAACCCCTTTCACAGTTAATTAGCACAAATTAAATGTTATCTTTTTCACACTGATTGAGGTTTATCTAATCCAGAGTTTGCCACTATATCTTCATTGCTAAGTAATGGTTGTTTGGGTAAAGAAGCAAATTGGACACCGTGTAGTACATCTCAGCATGCCATTATATTGCTCCCTGCAGCAAACCCATTCCAAAGCTCAAACCTGAGTGGAAACTATCAAAAACACTTGGTTTAAAATGCTACAACTCCTTAACCTCACACACTAAGGCAGAGAGGTCTAATCCTGGTCCTGGACATCTACCATGCTCCAGAGGTTCACTTCATTCATAATCTAACACTCTTGATCCAGGCAATAGTATCCACCTGCAGCCCTGCAAACAAGCCCCTGGATGGGCAAATCCCATAATAGATGGACGAAGCCTCCTGCTGGGCGGATGTGTAAGCCATGCTGAAATGTGCCGTTAACATTACCTTTAGCAATAAGAAAATCAGTGTAAATTACAGTGTGATGCCAATTATTCACTAAACTATCCTTTATTATACTCTGCATAATGTCACTATGAGCTAGAAAATAAAATTATTTCTATACAAAAATAGTGAAATACATCACATTTGTAGTCACATTCATATCCACAATAAGGGATATAATTCTAAAATCTATTAATTGCAGATAAATTGTCATTTAAAGCAGCAGAACGTATAATAAAATATAATATTAAAAGATATTAATGTGCAAATAGTCCACTGTTAATAATACTGTGTGAGTATGTGATGTATACAATCAATGGATGGGATTTAAAAATTTGTATAGAAATTATGTCAAATGGAACAATTTTCTCAGCACAAAAGCAAACATTGTCTAAAATAATCTTTGCTCAGGGATTTTATTTGAAAGAAGGATAAACTACCACCCAGCAGTTTCATTCTGTTCTCTTGAATGACAGCGAAGCTTTTATTTTGAAGAGAAACTTCTGCTCAGCTACAGATTTCAGCCCATTACAGGGCTTTGCCCAGCCAGGGTCTCGTCTGTGGGGCTGTAGATAGACGCTTCTCGATACAGATAATGAAGATCTTCAGGGTGAATATCAGAGTTAGGTGTGCTGGATCTCAACAAGACAACCCTGCTGTAATGATATTTAATATTTATACATTTTCTTTGTATTTAGATGGTTTGTGTTTACAGGGCACTCACTATCTTTGTATATTATCTCTATCTGATAATATACAAAATTTTGATATCTCAGACAGTTTTCTTTAGTATGAGGTCAGGGAGGAGGGATGGAGGGACATCATTTGATAGTGAAGGAAAAACATACTGAAATATGTTATACTGTGCATGTGTATTGGGATAAATCTCCTATACCATTCTGGCTCATTACATACATTTACCAATGGTAACTCTTGTACTGTATTGCCCCCCACCAGCACCCTACCACCCAAAGCTCCAATATTTCAAGACCAGTTCCCTGATGGTGCTCTGCCCATTTACATTAGACTGGCCAGGCTAATGCAGGTACCAAAAACAATTGTTGTGTGTGCACCACCCTCCTGCAGACCCAACCTATCAGTGTGACAAAAAAAATCACATCTTTGTCTAGCAGCCCAGCATGTGTTCTGGTACCGTACAGCCCCTGGAGACATGTCAACCCTCCACAAAAGCACAGCCCCAAATTACCCCTCTCAGAGCATCAGCACCTTCCCTGCAGCCTCACTCACTAACAACCCTTGGCTGTAACTGCACTCGCCCCACTTCTCTTATTGTCCTCGATTGCCTGTGCTGCTGTTAACTTCTAATTTGTCTGTCTGCAGAGAAGAAGCAAGAGAACATTCAGATGTTCAGACAGTACAAAATGCCAAACGAAGTGGTCTTTGCTCTGCTTGTTTTCTTCGTGGACTGCTTCCTCTGCACTCCTTCCTCTATTATTTGGTGCAGAGAGCTGCCATTTGCATGTAGGTCTGGCAGATGGTGGGAGGCATAACAGCCCCTGTGACTTTTGAAAACTTAAAGGAACAGTCAGTTCAGAATAAAGTAAAAGCCAAGTCATCCTAAGGAAAATATTGGCAAGTGAAGATGTCCTAAAGGAATGATTCACTCAGAGACATTTCTGCTTCTTCAGTTTAGAACTTCATTCAAAATAATATTAGCTCATTATTTAAATAGTCCATCAAAATACATCACAAAAACATCTCGCAAAGCACGTCCAAATCTTACCTAACGTCTCACAGACTATGACACAGCATGTTTTAATCTGAGCTTTAAAAATATTAACTTGTGTAGCTGAATGCTGCATCGGCCATCTTAGGGCATTTTCACACCAGTAGTTTGTTTCTCTAGTCCGAATCGGACCCAGTTAGGAGTGTTTCCATTTAGCGTTTCACTGTTTGGCTTGTTTTCACACAGGCACGCACCAAAATGCACCCGAACAAACCACGTGAACATGTGAGTTCGTTTGGGACCAGACCGAGACCACCTCCTCTCGCTGGTCTTGGTACGGTTCGTTTGATCCGCACCCGAGTTCGATTACTGTTTTCACTCCGGACGAAACGAACCGCACCAGACTCGGAGCAGGAAGCGATGATCTAGAATCAGTTTCAATCATAATGGCTGTTATTAATAAAGATAAATATGATCCAAGGTAAGTCTTCTTCCAGCCCTGCTGCTGTCTGAAGTATCTGCTTTAAGTGGTGAAGTTGTTACTTGTGTTTAATGTAGTGAAAAGAATCATAATCCACTGGCTGATACTTGTCTGCAGACACTTTCTGTAGATAAAATTACACATATAAACTGAATTATTTACAAAATGCATTGAATAATATATAATGTTCTTACCAAATCAATAAAAAACAAGTTCAATGTAAGATTTTCATTTGCTAATGAAGACAAATCATATGACGTCAGTATTGTGATGAATTGTAACACAATAGACCTTTCTCTGTATATTGTGGATATCACGTACTTAAAGACCACAGACCAATTATATTGTCTGTTGCAGAGAGAACATAATTATTTCTGTTTAATTCAGTGATTTAATTCATTTGAAACATATAACATTATGTTTTTGTGTCATATTGCCCATATTTACGTCCCTAGATCTTAAATATTATTTAACAAATGAGTGTGAAGAGTCTACTCGGCAGCTCATTTGCACTGAAGTTCTAGAGGAAGCATTGCGAGCATTGCAAGTTTTCAACCCCGAGACACAACATATACGCCTGGCTGCTTTTGGCGTGGCAAGGGGGCGCCAAGCCTGTGAGCACATTCTTAGGAAATCTGGGCCTGCTGGCAGAGTCCAGCCTGAGGGATTACATATGCTTGCTCTCCTTAACAGCTTTTAGCTGCTGTCCTGTAAGAAGAGGGAGAACATAAGCTGACCATAATGAGACCAAGTTCATTAGGCAGAACGAGCGTGCACTATTTCTGTCTTTCATGTTAGTATGTTTCTTTCCCTCAGGAGCAGTCATGTGCACTCTCTCTTACTCACTCACATACCCCCATTCCCATATTGTTATGATTAATTAACCAGAACCGAGGTCCATATGTTGAGTGACTAAACAGACTGAGCACTCCAAAGAATGTGATCATGCTACAGTATCGATGAGTACAAGCTGAAGATACAAATTACTGGACAACAATCTGTTTGAGGAGGACCTCTTTACGTCAATGGCTGCACAAATTACTGTAGTGTCTCAATCAGCCTTGCAGTCACTATGTTGGGAAATTTGAAGCAAATACTGAAGGTGAAGTCAATACACATAGCTTTTAACTGCCACAGTAGCACAGTCAGGTTTATGATGTGGCATCATTCATTTGATTTGATTCAAAGAATCAGGTCCAATGGTAGACCAGTTTTACAGATCAAATACTAAATCAGTGGGACAACACTGCTTGAATTACACTTAATTCATCTTCAAAATGTCTTGATTGTTACTTATTTGCAAGCCATACAGCAAATGTCAACAGCAAAACACGTTCTTCTCAATTTCCATCCATAATATACATCAAACAACCGGGGCAGCCACAGTTAAAACAGCCATAATTTTGACTTTGTGAAGATTTAATTTAAAGTGTTACAGCTAAAAGAAAAGCATCTTCTCCACAGTGTCCCCACTATACACCAAAGTACATACACGGTCTAGACTATATGTAACACGTAAACATAGTGATTTACAGTAAAGCACTTCTGTATCTCTGTCCACACCACACATCAAACAGATGGAACTACCTCAGTGAATCTCTAAACATGAGAACATTGTGTAAAGTCCATTTGTGTTAACAGTTAAATTCAGGAAAAGTGTCATATATGTGGATATAAAATAAAGTCACATATTTCAAGCCTTTTTTGTTTTAATGTTGATATGGTTTGTATAGTAATACCGAAACTCCAAATGAAATTCTAATAATTAGAGATTCTGGATTTCTGATTTTCAGGAGTTATAAACCAAACAGATCAACAGTAAAACAGATCAGGCTTGAAGTGTCACTTTACATGTAAAAAATATAAAATATAACTGTGAACTTTACTATAATCAACACTGAGCTTTGCAGGCTATTCTAATGTTTTGATGTGGCACTTGACATGTCTTTAAAAACATAGAGAATGCAACTTTAATGCCAGACAGTAAAACTGAAAGTAAAGCATGTTCATCTTTCAAAACTACTGATTGTAGCTTTATTGCGGAAAAAAAAAAAGATATATATATTTTTTTTTTTTTTCGCAGCAGCAACAACTTCTGAATGTCCATCTCTGTTTGACTTACCTGAAGCATTGCTCGTCACTGATGGACACAGGAAAACCTGCAAGCTGGACACACACAGTTCACTCACTGTCCCCATCATGAGAGTGTGTGAGAGTTCTGAAGCCTTTGCAAAACACCGGAACGGTTGTGCTCTCCCTCTCGCTACTTCCTCTCTTGCTCTTCTCTAATTTCAGAGTGACGGTGGACGAGTGTCTGTCAGTGTCAGCTCGGTGGCCATTCTAGAGGCTTTCAGTGGGTTGCTCTTAGCTCTGTGGGGCTACTGCTCTTTAACTGGTCATGTCTGAATGTGTGAGTGTGTGTGTGTGTGTCAGAGAGACAGAGAGAGAGACAGAGAGAGAGAGAGAGAGAGACAGAGAGAGACAGAGAGAGAGAGAGAGAAAGAGCTGGAGAGACAGAGTGAATCCCCTGTTATAATCCTAGTGCGTCTGAAATCTTGCAATCACACCCTGCTTGGGTTGCACAGCGTCTTAAACACAACACTGTAAACCCCCTTTTTCTGCTTCTCTCTCTCTCTCTCTCTCTCTCTCCATTTTGCTTGGTGACTGTGCAAGGTATTCTTAGGACCAACACTCAGCAAACACACACACACACACGTCAGTGCATTAATGTAAGTCAGCACTCTGACCGGTGCGTACCTTCCTCTTTTCCCCAAATTATCCCAAAACAAACCGACGCTAACCTTTGTTTACTTCTGTAATGACACTAGAAGTTAACGTGACAGTACAGACAATGGAAACACACACCTCAAAACTTCTTTCATAATATCATGACTCATCATATTCACCATTCTCATTAACTATATACTCTCTGATTAAAACTATACATCTCAATTTTCCCCCCAATTTTTGGTTTTCTACATCATATAAACACAACAGACACCCTTTACATTGTGTAAACATTTCATGATGAACAGACCATCAGAAATGCTCAACAAATCCTGAAAATTTCCCCAATAATACATTCAAAGTTGAGAAGGTTTTTGTCTTGTCCTGTAAAGTTGCAATTTGGACATACATGGTTTTCACAGTATGTCCTACCATACTGTGTATATTCACTACTGAATATTGCAGTTAGTGAAATGTGATGGCTGATGGTGTTTTCACTTTTCCTCCAGGATCTTAAATGGCAATTTCAACTGTTTAGCTTCATAAAATCTCCACATATTAATCAAGATGGTATTGTTGCTTGGCAACAGGTTGCAGAGGTGATTTGCTGTGCCAGAAGAAATGAAAAGATTTATTTTATTTTTCCTCCTCCCTTATGAGCAATGGCACATTAGATCAAGTAGTGTATAAAATACATTATAACATACCACAGAAATCTATCTACCTTAGTACTGTATGAAGTACAGTTGCAAGAAAAAGTATGTGAACCCTTTGGGATTACTTGGGTTTCTGAATACATTGGTCATTAAATGTTTTCTGATCTTCATCTAAGTCACAACAATAGACAAACACAGTCTTCTTAAACTAATACTGCACAAAAAATTATATGTTTTCATTGAACACAACAGGTAAACATCCACATTGCAGGGTGGAAAAAGTATGTAAACCTTTGAATGTAATAACTGGTTGACCCTCCTTTGGCAAAAATAACCTTAACCAATCATTTCCTGTAGTTACATATTAGACCTGCACAACAGTCTGGGTCACTCCAGAAGGCATCTTTTCTTCTGTTGAAGCCATTCTGTTGTTGATTTACTTCTATGTTTTGGGTCATTGTCCTGTTGCATCACCCATCCTCTGTTGAGCTTCAGTTGACAGACAGATGGTCTCAAATGTTCCTGCAAATTGTCTTAAACTTTGGAATTCATTTTTCAGTTGATGACCGCAATCTATCCAGACCTTGAGGCAGCAAAGCAGCTCCAAACCATGACGAACCCTCCACCACATTTCACAGTTGGGATGAGGTTTTGATGTAGGTGTGCTTTATTATATTAGGTCTTCTGAGAGCTCTTTTGTGTGAGGCATGGTTCACATCAGGCAATGCTTCTGACAATTTATTTATTCATATTTTTTCTTCCAGTCACATAGTATAAATGTCTGTATAAACTACACCATCATCTAATGTATGAATGTCTATGAATTATAGCAGACAAGTATATAGAAGGCATGTCTACTACTACTGTGTATACTACAGTATAAATGTCTGTACAAACATTATTACATACACTAAAACATTATGAAAATTACAGCACACTGTGTCCATTTCTTCCAAAAAAAGACATGGAACCCTGATTCATTCCACCACAATATACATCTCCACTGTGTGATGGTCCATCCCAGATCCTTCAAAGCCCAAAGAAGTCAACACCTCTTCTGAAAATGGTTAATATGAGACTTCTTTTTGCACAATAAAGTTTTATAAGGTATTTAGGAGTGTAACTCCATATTTACTGCTTTACTGAGATTTGTCAATGTAATCTCATGCCCATGTGGTTATATCAGCTATTGATGAGTGACAGTTCTTGATGCAATGCCAGCAGCCAGATCAGAGATCACAAGTGTTCAGCTTAGGCTTGTGCCCTTGCCCTAAATGCACTGAAATTCCTCCAGATTCCTTGCATTGTTTAATGAGATTATACACTGTAGTAGAAGAAATATGCAAATCACTTCCAATTTTTCTTTGAGGAACACTGTTTTTAAACTTTGCTTTGTACTTAATCATGAATACCTGTTTGAAATCACATCATTATTTATTTTCCTCGTTACTAACTGTTAATTGCCTCTGGCCCAGCTGTATGTGGAATGTGCTGCAGGTCTGAAATGCAGGAATGGATTAATATTAACAAATGAAATAAAGTTGACAAGACAAGACATGAAATGTGTGACACCATCAGGGAAAACCCGACTAAAGTCACTGGGTAACTTATTGAGGTATCGTGCCATTCAGCCTGTCACTCACACTAGCCACAAAAATAAGCCGTTTGGTTTTATTGCTGTAAATGAAAGATAATAGTCTCAAATATATTGCAGAACATGTTTTTATTAAAAAAAAAAAACCACTTAGCTTACCTTACTCTATTTAAAAAGTTGTTTTGAAACCTGATGTAGAACTACTTCTACTTCAGAGATACACAAGCTTGTTTGGTGTCACTTGGTTCCTGAACTACTTTTCTTTGTTGTAGAAATGTATTTGAGCTCATGTGTCCATCCACCAAGTATCAACAGGTCAGATGTCTTCAGCTGATGTAAACAGTGTGACTGTAGCTGGGTTCATCTTTCAGTTTTACTTTCTGGTAGATTTGGATTTGTTTGGATTAACTTTGAATTATTTCTGATGTACACTGCTCAAAAAAATAAAGGGAACATTTAAACAACACAATGTAACTCCAAGTCAACCACACTTCTGTGAAACCAACCTGTCCAGTTAGGAAGCAACACTGATTGGGAATCAATTTCACCTGCTGTTGTTCAAATGGAACAGAAAACAGGTAGAAAGGAGAGGCAATTAGCAAGACAACCCCTATACAGGAGTGTTTCTGCAGGTGGTGACCACAGACCTTTTCTCTGTTCTCATCCTTTCTGGCTGATGTTTTGGTCACTTGCATTTTGTCAGTTCTCTCAGCATAGAGGTAGCATGAGGCGATGTCTACACCCCACAGAAGTTGCTCAGGTAGTGCAGCTCATCCAGGATGGCATATCAATGTGAGCTGTGGCAAGAAAGTTTGCTGTGTCTGTCAGCACAGTGTCCAGAGCATGGAGCAGATATCAGGAGACAGGCCAGTACACCAGGAGACATGGAGGGGGCCGTAGGAGGGCAACAACCCAGCAGCAGGACCGCTACCTCCTCCTTTGTGCAAGGAGGAACAGGAGGAGCAGTGCCAGAGCCCTGCAAAATGACCTCCAGCAGGTCACAAACACCCATGTTTCTGCTCAAACTGTCAGAAACAGATTCCATGAGGGTGGTATGAGATTTTGAGTATGATTCCAAATCCAGACCTCCAAGGGGTAATAATTTTGATTTTATATTAATTTTGATGTTATTTTGTTCTCAACACAAATATTTTATTCATTGAGATCTAGGATGTGTTATTTTAGTGTTCCCTTTATTTTTTTGAGCAGTGTATTAATGTCTTGTGACATTTGCTGTTTTTTATTCACAAATAATGAAATATTTCAGAATGCTATATCAGTATAAGTTTAAGAGATAATTGGCTGACATTTTGTGTGAAGATGTCTTTGAGAGTACTCTTTACAAATATGTATATAAGTTGTATTTTGAGGGGGGGAAACTGGGTGCGACTTTGACCAGGTTTTCCCAGGTGGGGTCACATACAGTATGTTAGGATCATACTTATTGCAATACAATAAACATAAAATATAAATAAAATTGTTTTCTTCTTTTTCCGATTTGGGGTTGTACATTATAAATGTCTATATAAACTACAGTGTGAACACACACACACACACATCTCAGTCTCGTAAGTCACAAAACTGCCTCATGTTCTCTCTGCCAACAACATACGAGAACAACATCTATGCAGAATGACAAGTGCAACTTCAATAGGACAGAACAATGAGAGAGACAGAGACAGAGAGAGAGAGAGACAGAAACTGAGAGACACAGAGAGAGAGAGAGAGAGAGAGACAGAGAGACAGAGAGAGAGAGAGGGAAAGAGAGAGAGACAGAGAGGGAAAGAGAGAGAGACAGAGAGAGAGAGGGAGGGAGAGAGAGGGGGAGGGAGAGAGAGGGGGAGGGAGAGAGAGGGAAGGAGAGAGGCCTAAAGTCATGGCACATGTTCAGGAGCTGCCGAGTCAGGGAGGGAAAGTGCTGCAGCTGCAGGACAGAGGAACACACTCATCAGAGAGAACACACACACACACACACACACACACACAGAGAGAGAAAGAGACCTTTTTCCACCAACTCAGCGAACGTCTCACACTTCACATTTTAGTATGCACTTCCACTTTTTAAATGCACTTCCACTCCATCTGACCGCTGCTCACAGTGCACAAAGTAACTGTGAAACCCTTTAGGGGTCAGCCTGAAGCAACACATTCAATCATTTTACTTCTGAAATAGAACAGTTATCTAAATGCACCATTTATGTACCAGTGTGTTTTCCAATCCATACAAACGTTGTGCTGTTCCTGTCTGTCAGAATGTAAGTGGAGCATTGCAGCCTTCCTCAGTGTACATATACATAAAATAACTGGAAAAGCTCTTTCTCCCTAATGTTTCTCTGGATTTCAGTCTGAATTTACCAGCTTGTTTCACACAAATTCAGAGCAGACTGTTTTTTAAAGGAGGCACAAAAGTCAGCCACTTATTTACATACGCACATTTTAAAGGCTGTAAATGTAAAAGGGTAGAGAAGATCTAATGTAACCTACATAAAAGCACACAAATATTATTTAGTAGACTTCAGGGAACAAGGGCAAATGGCCTTTAAAAGACAGCATTGTGTTTATATTATCAGTCCAGGCCTTAAAGGCACATACTAGAATAAGGCTTTATAGAGTGGCATCAACATGTACATCGAGATACTGTATATTCATCACACAATCCTGTAACTACTTCCTTTCCTCTATGAGATCCATTTACCTTGGGTAGATGTACAACATTTCCAGAATAGTTGAAATACTTTCTGAAATGCAATAAAAACTGAAATCTGGACAAAGAAAATATTTCAGTGTTTTCAATGACAAACTTAATTCAATTTGTTAAATATAACATTTCTGAACTGATGCCAGCAACACACTCAAAAAAGCTGGGCAGAGGCAAAGTAAGGCTGAAAAGTACGAGCAACACTGTTCCACAATTTGCAGTTTAACAGGTGAGGTCATTGAGATTGAGTATAATCAACCAAAGGCTTAGTCTTTGTAAGTAAAGACAGGTTGTGGCCAAACTTAGCGAGAGAATTGACAGTTAGTCCAAAAACAATGTTTCTCAGTGCAAGACTGCAAAGAATGAAGGTCTTTCACCATCTACAGTTCAGAATATCATGAAAAGATTCAGGTAGTCAGGGGAAATCAGGTGCGTAAAGGCCAAGGGAGGAAACCACTGCTGAACATAAGTGAGCATCGAGAACTCGGGCGATCTGGTTTGAAAAAGTGTCATGCTACAGCGATGGGCAGCAACTAGGGTTCAGGAGTACTTTGGAAAAGAATCTGTGATGGCATGAGACTGCATCAGTGCCCATCTGCACATACTGTATGTGAAGTATCACTGTGTGCTTGACTGGCTGCCTGCAGACAGATCTGTCTCCTATTGATAATGTTTGGCACATCATGACGAGAATCAGAGCAGCTCAAGTCTTGTTTTCAACAAGAATTGACAAAATTGACAAAACTGCAATAAATAGTATCTTCAATTCCTAAACAATTAAAAAGTATAATTAAAAGAAAAGGTGATGTAACTCAGTGGTAAACATGCTTCTGTCCCAATTCATCATTGGAAACGCTGAAAATCTTTTCTTTGTCTTTTTGTCTTAATATTTTTGAATGTGAATTAACAAATTTCAGACTGTGTTGCATTTTTTAGAAAGTGTCCAATTTTTTATTTAAATGGACTTTGCATATATACACATCTGTTAAAACATACAGCACAGGTACATTTCCCCCCAAGGTACAATGTAAATGTACCCTTAAAGGTACCATTAAGTCCCTTATGTCTTCTTCTGCATCCTATAGGCTCACTACATTCACTTTCTCCAGGAGAAAGTAACAGGTTTGTCTTTTCATAACTGACCTGTTTAAACAGTAAAATAAGTGTTGAAGTCTAGAGTCAGAACATAGTGAGGAGTCAATACAACTTCAAATACAAACACTTCAACATCGTCTGATACAGATATGTTCTACAACTAAATGTAGTGAAGATGGACCTGTCAGGGTTCTACCCCAGTGACCATCCAGTACCTTCTTTTTTTTCTGAGAGTGTATATTTATGTGTGTAGATGAGGGGTGCACAATACATCGATCACGATCTACCGGTTGATCACAAAGGTAGTGTGGGTAGATCATATGGCATTAAAAAAGAGACGTCAGCCTATCATCCGTCCTCGCTATAAAACTTGTCACTTGATAGACATACAGGGAGACGAGTCGAGCACTCGGTCCAAGCAGCTCAATCTATCAAAGTATTACTTTAGACCGCCCACAAGCTCATTGATTGGCTGTGCCGTTTCTTACTAATGTGTGATTGGCCGTCCCCGCTATTACTCCATCACACACATCTGTCTGAACAATACTGTTCACCAGCCCCTGTAAATTATCATGTTGAGTGTTTGTTGTGTCTGTGTCACGTCAGCTAGATGTATTTTAATATCAGAAGTTTTATATTTAAATATTAATATTTGAGTCTCTGTCTGTGTGCTTGCTTGTACCAGTCTGATAAGCCACCATTTACATGCCTCTAAGTTTAACTATTGTCAAAATAATTCAGAATTTCTGCTGCAAAACGCTAGCTAAGCTAGCTTCACTTATTTATGTCAACCTTTTCACACTTGAAGATCATTAAGTCCAAGTATTGTTCCACTATGACTGATGATCATTTGGAGGTTTGCTTGAAGCTGACTATCAGCAACTACTGTCCAGACTATGAATCCCTGACTGATTCCATTCAGTGCAAGTCATCAGAGTAAAGTAGGCTAATGACAAAATGTGTGCACAGTTGTATTGTGTAATATGGGTTCATGTAGTTATTCAAGGTACACCAGCATACATTCTGCACATAAATTGTCAGTATATTTGTAAATAAATATATGTCTTGCATTTTTGTATTAGGTAGATAATTCTGACTTAAGTCATTAGATAAGTAGCTCGCAGGTTGAAAAAGTGTGTGCACCCCTGCTGTAGATTATTATTTACACCAATAATTATGGTTTAGATTTTTTATTTTTATTTTTATTATTATGATCCTTGATGTACTGCCCTGCCCTGCACCCAGTGAGGGGGTAGGGGACTAACCGCGACCCTGATTAGGAATAAGCGGGTGTGATCATGAATGAATGATCCTTAATAAAACTAGCCATCATTTTAGCAAAAGCATGACCACTTGATCATCACTGGAAACAAAACAGTCATGACACATGCAG
>BRDA01068124.1:0-13577 GCA_036984385.1 Crenuchus spilurus
ATATATAATTATATAATTATATATTTCATATACAAAATATATCAAGTCATGTTATTTATATTTTATTATCTTTGGGATATTTGGGCTGCTTCCCAACTCATACTCTAATTCCAAAATAGTGCACTAGAACAAGTAGCTCATTGGTATAGGACAGTACAGTGTATGGGACACAGTCTTGGTCTGTACAGGTATCACACACAGTGAGCCCAGCTTTAAAACATGGATAACTGAATTGCAGTTGATTACTGTGCATTACAGTGTAATACAGTAAACTACAGTGAATTACTGGGCAATGTGCTGTAATACAGTAAGCTACAGTAAATTGCAGTGCATTACAATGAATTACAGTGTATTTCATTGCATTACAGTGACTTATAGTGATTTACAGTGCAATATAGTAAACTGCAGTAAATTACTGTGTATTTCATTGCATTGTATTGCTTTATAGTTTATTACAGTAAATTTCATTGCATTACAGTAACTTATAGTGAATTACAGTGCAATATAGAAAACTACAGTAAATACAGTGCATTTCATTGCAATACAGTGACATAGTGAATTACAGTGTATTACAGTGAATGCTGCAGTCATGGAGACGCACAGAGTTTCAGTATCAGACAGTGCCCCCCCCCACTGCAGCACTGGACTGAAAAAAAGAGCTAAATATACTCCCTCCACCCCCCACCTCCACCCCCCACCTCACTGTTCACAACATCCACACCAGCCACTTCACGTCGGCACTATACACTCAGCACGGATGCATTAAGACACTCATCATCATCATCATCATCATCACCCCCGCCTTATTACTTCCTTTCTTTCCTCTTCTGTGGGGGGTCCATTTCTGGTCCTGAAAACAACTTGACCTCCTCAGAAGAGCGGACCTAAGGTCAGTATTTCAGAGCACATCGTACACTAACACTGTACACTGTACACTTTGAGTACAGTAGACTAACACCCTGCAGTGGTCAGCTCTGCACTGGTGAGCTCTGCACTGTGCATGCACTCCTTTAATGACCACTAGGCTGGTTCATAGTCCTGTTGTTTTAACTTCAGGTTGACTTTCTGGGCTTTTGTTGTGAATGATTTGGTCCTAGAGATCACATAGCACAGCAGATGTGCTGCACTCGAGCTAAAATAGGAAGAGAGCGGCTTAGCAGCTGACTGTGCTCTTTCTGAGGAGCTGTGAACCAGGACACTCCCATTTAAGTCACTAACTGTGCAGCCTTCACACCCCACTGGGGCTTAAAACACTCATGGCTGGACTTCTTTTCAAATATCTCTCAATCTTCTGCATCTTAACATGTTTAAGATACAGGATTAAGCTTAGTTCATGAGGTGCGAACAGAGTTTATTTGTAAAGCGGCTGTTTGGATTGAATTTCAGTGCATTAGACACAAGTATAGTGCTCCTTTAAAGGGAACATTTGCTGACCGAAGCAAGTGTGCTTTAATAAGGACTTTAAATGAAAGACAGAAATGACAGAATGTGACTGTAGTGATTGAAATAATGATGTACGAGTTGGGAAATGCAGAGGGTTTAAACTTTTGGAGTGATTAAATGAAGCCTACATGTCGTCTTCATTAGGCTGAAAGGCTTTTGCCTGATTAATTGGTTTAAACAGTGTTTAAGCTAGATAGTCATTGCTATAATAATAATAATAATTATTATTATTATTATAATAATAAAAGTGTAGACTGACTGAACAGCGAAACCTCCAATTATAAAAACTGACATTACTGTTAAACACACTCTCTATTTCCACTGAATACCTCTGATATCCGGTAAGGGGGGTGTTCATTTTAGCCTGGACAAGGTGTAATTTTGGCTATGTTAAGTGTTTGAATGTCTGAAAGACTACAGGACTTGGGTATGTGAATATCTTTATGTAATATCTACATAGTACAGTTTATATATTAATTATAGTCTGTCACAGTGCCAAAATCAATCAACCAATCAGCATGTAGCATGCAAAGTGTCATTTAGATCATATAAGTAGTGTTAAACAGAATTAAAAACACAACTTACTTTAATTTTAATCAGACATTAGATTAATTTTACAACTGTGCTACAAACACAGAGTATGATCTGTTTACAGTTACAGTAAAATATTTACATTTACACTTACAGTATAATTATATTTACACTTATGTTTACAGTTACAGTATAATCTTTACATTTACACTTACAGTATAATCTTTATGTTTACAGTTACGGTATAATCTTTACATTTACACTTACAGTATAATCTTTATGTTTACAGTTACAGTATAATATTTAATTTTACACTTACAGTATAATCTCTATATTTACAGTTACAGTATAATATTTACATTTACACTTACAGTGTAATCGTTATATTTACACTTACAGTATAATCTTTATGTTTACAGTTACAGTATAATCTTTACTTTTACACTTACAGTATAATCTTTATGTTTACACTTACAGTATAATCTTTACATTTACACTTACAGTATAATCTTTACTTTTACTTACAGTACAATTTTAAGTTTACAGTTACAGTATAATCTTTACTTTTACACTTACAGTATAATCTTTATGTTTACAGTTACAGTATAATCTTTACTTTTACACTTACAGTATAATCTTTATATTTACAGTTACCGTATAATCTTTACGTTTACACTTACAGTATAATCGTTATATTTACACTTACAGTATAATCTTTATGTTTACAGTTACAGTATAATCTTTACTTTTACACTTATAGTATAATCTTTACGTTTACACTTACAGTATAATTGTTATATTTACACTTACAGTATAATATTTATGTTTACAGTTACAGTATAAGCTTTACTTTTACACTTACAGTATAATCTTTATGTTTACACTTATAGTATAATCTTTACATTTACACTTACAATATAATCTTTACTTTTACTTACAGTATAATTTTTAGGTTTACAGTTACAGCATAATCTTTACTTTTACTTACAGTACAATTTTTAGGTTTACAGTTACAGTATAATCTTTACTTTTACACTTACAGTATAATCTTTATATTTACACTTACAGTATAATCTTTGTTTACAGTTACAGTATAATCTTTATATTTACACTTACAGTATAATCTTTATGTTTACAGTTATAGTATAACCTTTACGTTTACATTTACAGTACAATCTTTATATTTACATCCTCAGTATAACCTTTACGTTTACTCTTGCAGTATAATTTTTAGGTTTACATCCTGAGTATAATTTTTACATTTACACCCTCAGTATAATCTTTTGTTTACACTTACAGTATAAACTTTATGTTTACACTTACAGAATAATCTTTACTTTTACTCTTACAGTATAATATTTATGTTTATACTTACAGTATAAACTTTACATTTACACCATGTTTACACTTACAGTATAATCTTTACGTTTACACCCTCAGTATAATCTTTACATTTACACCCTCAATATTATCTTTATGTTTACACTTACAGTATAATCTTTATGTTTACATTCATAGTATAATCTTTGTTTACATTCACAGTATAATCTGTGATTATTGCTTATTATTAATAATCTTACAGATATCAAAGCTAAACTACCACTAATGTACTAATGTGGTCCGTATGTACAATTTTTTTTTTTTTTTCAGTATGTCAGTTCTTCTCTTGTTTCTTACAGTTATCTCATTATTTGGTGCTAGACTCTAACCATGGGGATCAAGACAGCCCTTCCGAAGACTGAGCTCTACCTCTACACTGGTGTCCTTGCTGTGGCTGTCCTGTGGGCAGGCAGCTGGATTATAGACGCATCCAGTGGTAAGTCCTGACAAGTGATCAAAATGTGACTTATAGACATATTTATAACTTTGAATATATTTATAACACCCCAGTCAGGCTCCTGGGGAGAGCTCTACATATACCAAACTTATACAGAAATGCTTCTGATATCTCTGATAAAATGTAGAGTTTGACTCTCTATTCAGATTATTCTAGATACTATACACCAATACAAACAGTGATCTTCTCTTCTCTGCTAAAACACAGTCACGTTAGATCCCAAATGCTTTACATTATTAGCCAGTGAGAGGATTACATGATCCCTACATGAAAAACCCAGCTAATGCTGACCAATACAAATAATTATAAATCTATACAAATATATTATAAATAATTCTGACATTTATACTTTGATTTGTAATTTTATATACAATTGTACATCGAAAACACACAATTGTTGTACAAAATATGAAAAAAGACTTAACATAACATAAAATCCTCAGTATTGTTGTGCTGACCTCTACAGGACCAACACTAAGCATGTACATGCTGTTTGGGCCAGTCTAGCATCATTTAATAGTCATCCATTTATTTTGAGTGGTGAAGTGTTTTGAATGGTGTACATCTCTCTCTCTTTCTCTCTCTCTCTCTCTCACACACACACACGCACAAATATAATCCTTAATTATTTGTATTTCAAAGAACTAAAAGAGATTTTCCTGAAATAAACCTGGAGGTCAGGATTACTGCTGTGTAAAACAAATGACCCACATCAGCTGTTATAGACAAGCTCACAGAGATCAGTTATTAGAGAAAATGTGGAAGGAGTGTTTATGGGAGCCTTTATACTCAAAACAGTTTTGATTATAAAACGCAGCTTCTTAATCTCTGCTGGACTGAAACTGAAACATTTCTTGTTTTTGCAGAGAATGTAAACAGGAGAAGCTTTAAGGACAGCGTGAAACCAGGATGGCACTACTTTGGAAGAAAAATGGTAAAAAGCTGCAGGAGTGTGTCTGTGAGCTGTGGTTTGACAGTTTTGTGTTTTGTGACATAACAAAAGTCTGACTGAAAAGAATAAATCAGGATATGAATACTGACTCTAAAGCTAAATGACATCACAATGTAAACAGGAAGAAGTCATCTGTCACAGCTGATGCTGTTACTGATGTTCTCTCTATAGGATGTGTCTGACTTCGAGTGGGCGATGTGGTTCACCACTTTCAGGAACCACATCCTGTTCGCCCTCTTTGGTCACGTGATCTTTGCCAAAATCTGCTCCATGATCTCTCCTAAGGTATGTGAGTGGATGTGGCTCCTCAGTGATGTGCTATAACATCAGCAGCTCTCAGCAGGATCTCAGACTAAATGAAATATCAGTCCAAACGTTTGTGGACACCTCTGAATGCATTGTGCTGCACTTACTGCTGATGCAGTAAGTCTAGTCCCTGTAGAGAAGTACAGCCAATAGAATAGGACTAAACATGAACCTGTTGGCACCATGTCTAATGCCAGGTGTGAGTTAGAGGGGTACAAAGCCCTGCAATCAAATCCTCACAGCAATGCTCTAAAATCTAGTGCATAGCCTTCCCTGGACAGTAGAGACAATTATTCCAACAAAAGCAGAATAAACTCTATTTGAATACCCTTTTAGAGGCAATGAATGAGCAGGTGTCCCAATACTTTTGTCCCTGTAGTGTATATGCACATAAATTTGTCAGCAGAGCATAACGACCTGCTGCTGATCTCAGTGTGTTCTAATAAATATTACAAAATGCTCTTTTATTTTGCTTTTCTGCTTTCGGTGAAGTTTGGTGTACATGAATGTAAGGTAACAATGTTTTTAATACAAAACATTATAAAATAAATATAATCATATAATACATAATTTTATATATATATATATATATATATATATATATATATATATATATATATATATATATATATATATATATATATATAAAGTAGCAGGTTGATTAACTGCATGTCTAAGCTGTAGTTACACTCATGTACATATACTGTACATACTGTATATTTAGTATTTCTCTAGTATTTTGTTGACTTAGTCTTAAAATTCAATAGTCACCTAAATAGCACATGTAAAAATACATCATCAAACATTCTCTGAAGCCAGCCAAACCTCATCCAGAGGTCAGTGACAGTCTCAGAGATCAGTGGATGTTGTTTAGGACACAGTCTTCTACCCTCCCTGCTGCTGTTTTTTTTTTTTTTTTAATTTTGCCAATTTTTATCATTTTCCCTATGTAGTAGTAGCCAATTAGCCCATCCATTAGGACTCTCCCCATCACTTTTGCAATGTCCCTGACTCTAGGAGGGTGAAATCAAGCACAAGCCTCCTTGTTGGGGAGCCAAAGCGTTCGGAGGAAAGCACAGGATTCCCAGCTCCAAATGGACCAATCAGTAGACGCCTGAGCCAGCAGACATTGCAATGTGTGAATGATAGAGAGAGAGAGAGCGCCATCTACCCGCCCAGAGAGACCACGGCCAATTTTTGCTCTCTTGGGCTCCGGCTGTTGATCGCAAACAGCATGACCGGGATTCAAACTCGCCATCCTCTGATGATAGTGTCAGTGTCTTAGCCTGCTGAGCCACTCAGGGCCTGTAGTGGTGAGCTTTGAGTTCACTGTGTCCTAAACCACATCCACTAGTCTTTGAGACCATTAACACCTGGATGAGGTTTGACTGGCTTCAGAGTGTTTGGTGACGTTTTGGTGTTTATACTCATCTACTTAGGTGACTACTGACCTCTATTTTTAGCAACATTAGCCTCTGAGCTACAATTCTAAACTAAAGAAGACTCTGAACACTGACATGTCACTGACCTTCCACATCCTGATCCACAGAACAGGTCCCTGATCTACATGCTCTATGGTGCTTTGACGGTGCTCATCATTATGGGATGGACATACGTCTCTCTCATCCTGTCCCACTGCATCATTCTCTACAGCATAGCCCTCATCAAAAGGAAGTGGCTCTGTTTTGTGGCTGGACTCACCAGTCTGGCCACCTTCAAGATGGAGCCCTTGGTTTCCTGGCAGGTAGGCAAATGCAAAACAATTAACCCCTTAAAATCCAGACATTTCTATTATTCATCATATTTATTATTATAGTTTATTATTCAATAATACTCTCAAAATAACAATAAATAATATGTATGTTTCTTAATTAGGAGTAAAGGGTAAACAACAATGGCTCCTTGACCTTTAAGGGGTTAAAAATTCGTCCTTATTAAATAATATTTATGATAGACAGACAGACAGCTAGATAGAAAGAGAGAGATAGACTGATAATTAGACGGATGGATGGATGGATGGATGGATAGATAGAGAGATAGATAGAGAAATAGAGAAATAGAGAGATAGAGAGAAAGAGAGAAATAGACCAATAAATAGACAGACTTGGATGGATGGATGGATGGATGGATAGAGAGAAATAGACCAATAAATAGACAGACATGGATGGATGGATGGATGGATGGATAAATAGATAGAGAGATAGAGAGAAAGAGAGAAACAGACCAATAAATAGACAGACATGGATGGATGGATGAATGGATGGATGGATAGAGAGAAATAGACCAATAAATAGACAGACATGGATGGATGGATGGATGGATAAATAGATAGATAGATAGAGAGATGGAGAGAAAGAGAGAAATAGACCAATAAATAGACAGACATGGATGGATGGATGGATGGATGGATGGATGGATGGATAGATAGATAGATAGATAGATAGATAGATAGATAGATAGATAGATAGATAGACAGATAGAAAGTGAAATAGACCAGTAAATAGACAGACATGGATGGATGGATAAATAGATAGATAGAGAGATGGAGAGAAAGAGAGAAATAGACCAATAAATAGACATGGATGGATGGATGGATGGATGGATGGATGGATGGATGGATGGATGGATGGATGGATGGATGGATGGATAGATAGATAGAAAGAGAAATAGACCAGTAAATAGACAGACATGGATGGATGGATGGACGGACAGACGAACGGACGGACAGATAGATAGATTTAATTAGACTTAAGTTAAATAGACTTTGTTCTTCACTCTGTGGGTTGCAGGCTGGTTTTGTGACCGGCACCTTTCAGCTCCAGGATATCCTGTTCTATGGAGGCTGTGGGTTCTCCATTATGCGTTGCATGAGTTTTGCCTTGGAGAACTGTGAGAAGAAGGATGGTCACTACACCTTCATGGATTTGATGAAGTACAACTTCTACCTCCCATTCTTCTTCTTTGGGCCCATCATGACTTTTGATCGATTCCATGTTCAGGTGAGTCCCTCATATCACACTAATACTCACCAGCATCAGCTGCCACCAGGACCAATGTTTACTACAAAATGCTCTTTTTTCAGGCCAGCGACCCAAACCTGACACGAAAACCCAGAGAGATGTGGAACATAACCATCCATGCTTTAGTGCACCTTGGAGCTATATTAGTGGTGGATGTGTTTTTCCACTTCCTGTATATTTTGACAATCCCCAGTGACATGAAGCTGGTGAAAGACCTTTCTGATTGGGCTTTGGGTCTGTTTGTTTTAATGACTCAACCTTAGACATTAGAACAGCGCACAGTTTGTAATGCTCTCACACCTGACCTGTATTTGTCCCTTCAGCTGGTTTGGCCTACTCAAACCTGGTGTATGACTGGGTCAAATCTGCAGTCATGTTTGGTGTCATCAATACAGTGTCCAGACTCGACCACCTAGACCCTCCCCAGCCCCCTAAATGCATCACCATGCTTTACGTCTTTGCTGAAACGTAAGTGTTCACATTCCACTCAAACTTCATACATCGTAGAACTGTCAGTAACTTCTTTTTGCATTTTTTTCCACATTTCAGGCACTTTGACAGAGGCATCAACGACTGGCTGTGCAAGTGAGTAATACTAACAGTGTCATAGAATCATGTGCTATGAGGTAGCTACTATATACGTAAGGTAGCTATAAGGTGAGATATTGGCACTGGTGTCCCAGTCGTAGATCAGAGCAACATGGCCAATATCTCACGTTATAGCTTGACCCTTGGGTGTATTATTGTGATTATACCACCACTCTGTTATTACTGTTTATTGTTAGATTTTAAGATAAAAAGGACAGAAAAATGATGTATTAACATTCGGCAAGATAAAGTATTTCCTCTATCAGACGAAATGATAGGGTCACTGTTAGGCGATGTGTATGTGGCGGAGTAATACTTAAAGAGCTTTGATCAGAGCGCCGTTATCAATATCAGCACTCAGAACATCGCTCAGCCCATCAGATTATGGGGTCGGAACTAACTGTGGTATAATATGCATTCATGTAATCAAACAGCCAAGACATGTTTAGAAAGATATAGGGTCAGATTCCTGTATTCAGGATGCTATCATCACTAAAACTGATTCTAAATCACCACTTTCTGCTCTAAGATGGTGGGCACAGCATTCAGATACACAATTTTAAGCCATACTGTGTCCTGAACCACATCTACTAAGCTTGTGAGACCTTCATTAACATCTGAATGCAGTTGAAGTGGTGTCAGAGAGGTTTTGCTGATGTTTCTACAGAAACTTTTTGGCTTTTTGGGTGACTATAGAGTTCTAGTATTTGTGTTCCTGAAACAGGAAATGAACAGTTTTGTATGTAAATGTAATTATACTGTTAAGGTACGTCTACGACTACATTGGAGGGAATCATGATGGAATTTTCAAGGAACTCCTTGCAACAATCAGCACCTTCGCTGTTACGACTCTGTGGCTTGGGCCGTGTGAATTGGTCTATATTTGGTCTTTCTTCAACTGCTTTGGTCTTAACTTTGAGCTGTGGGTAGCCAAGTTCTTCTCTCTGCCACCCATGTCTACAATTGAGGTAAGTAACCTTTTAAAGAGGAATGAATGAGATTTTCCCAAAAAATGGGAACCAGGGGTTGTATCTGTAATTGTGAACCTTCCATCATAGCCTCCTATCTGTCTCTGCGCCACTGTTTACGTCAAAATCACCCAGCATCCGCATCCCCTCCTTTACTGCAGCAGCACACTCAACAAAAAATAAAAACAAACCCCTGACTTTAATTATAGAAATAGAAATTTTGTATAGAAATTTTGTAAAATAAGAGGTTCGCTTCTCATGTTTACTTCTGAAGGGCGTCATGTCTGAGGCCATGTCGCGCCGTATCCGAGGACTCTTCAATGCTGTCAACTTCTGGCAGATTATCCTTTATAATGTCCTCGCCCTGAACAGTTTGGACTTTGCCAAGCTGGTGGCCAAAAGACTGCTTGTCAAGGGTAAGAGACTAACACACAGAGCAGTTCAGAGCGATTTAGGCTTTGTACAGAAGTACTTTACATTCTTCAGAGGTTCTCTTCTAAAAACCAGTCTTTTGTTTGTTCTCCAGGCTTCCCTCTGTCCACTCTGTCAGTACTCTTAGTGACCTACTGCGGCATCCAGCTGATAAAGGAGCGAGAGCGAAAAATGGCTCTGCTGGAGGAGCAGGAAACAGTGGCCCATCCACAGCCAGAACCAGGCAAACCCAAAACCGAGTAGACTAGCTACCATACCAAACCCTGTTAACCATGACGCCATGGCTACGACCCAGTACAAGCCTGGATTTTAAGCACAAAGTGTCTTTAACTGTGAACAGTCTTCAAGTGCACTTACTGACCTTTAGCACAGACTCACACAAGTGCATTTTTATATTTTATTCATTTTATTTAAAGCTGTTTTGGAGATCAGAGGAATGGGCTTGAATAAGCTTTAATGCACATACAATGAAGAATGAAATATGAAAATGCCTAAAAGTGTTCCTCATCAAATATGGTTTAATCATAGACTGTATAAAAACTGGACAATACACTTCTGTTTACTCCCACTCTGACCTTTGGACGCCGCCATATTGCCTGCGCTTGAGCATTAGATGTAAATTGCAACCAGAGCATGTGCAGTTGAGATGGACGGTGAGGCAATGCTACCGCTCAAACTCCGCCCTTTCTCTTGGGGAGACACCCCTTTTGAGTGTCTGTTAGTACAAGTCACTGCTGAATGGGACGTCACTTCTCTTCAAAAAGAGACAGAATGTAAAATAAGCCGAACTGTGTTTCTAGCATTAGCTGCTTTGACGAGAAAACCTGAGACAATCAGAATTAGCCATCAATCAACTCAACTAAGCTGTCAATCACCTCATCACCACACCCCTTTAAACATCCCCAAATAACTTCTATGAAACAGATTTATCATAAAGGAAAGTACTGATGGGTTAATTAGTAGGTATAATATGTGGAATTAACACAACACACCTGACAAAAACAAGCCTGAGTGAAGAAACTCATTTCCAAGTTTGTTGTAGCTCCCTTTCAATAAAACGGTTGTGGGCGGAGTTTAAAACTGCAATGCATCCAGCCACTAGAGGGCAGCAGAGATGTTTTGGCCTCACTACTCTACTGCTGTCATTGTGTCCAGTTTTCATATACAGTCTATGGGTTTATCTGAATGTGTTTTATATAAATGAAAAATATAGCCGTTGTTTTTGGCAGGGATGTATAATGTACTGTTTGAACAGCACTGGAAAAGGAAAGAAAACTGCACTACAGTGAACTACAGTTACCTGTTTTATCCTCCTGAGCAGATTCACATTTTCTATTATTCTGTCAATGTATATTACTCTACGACTACGATCAAATGCTTCTATGAGAATGTCCTACATCACACTGTGGAAACCAGGTCAGTCAATAGACCTGAAATCTGTGCCACAGTAAAGAGGAATTTATAAAGCCTATTCCCAATGTAGAGCATGTGTTTGTAATTACTATCAACAATGTAATTACTATATATAAATATATATCCTCTATATTGGATGTAATATGCAATAAATGATGATGATGATGATGTATTCTGAGATTTGGATATCTGATCATCAGTTGCCTCTCTTTGTGTGTGTGACATACACAACAATATAATCGTAGTAGGACAGCATGTAAACGAAGCTTTGTCCTCAAACTGCAGTGTTCTACCAACTAACATCAGACATGAACTGTCAAGAATTCTTTCAACAAAAATCATCCATCATAACTATCTCATGCTCAGAAGCTAATAGTCGATGGTCTTCTTTGGCTACCATGTCAGCTGTCTGCCTTTTGGTGACACTGGTGGAAGAAAAGGGGGAGGGAGTCACATTTCGGAGTCCTACAGCTTTACTCAAGTCTAAAAATAAACACAGTTGATGGTCCATGACAGCTGAAAAGAGAAGCCACACCACCACACCAGCCTCCACCTCTCTCTCTTTGGGTCACAGTTAATACAAGCAGTTCAGCAGTGGGAGAGGACACCCAGACCCTCCTACTATCATATCACATTAGTTACCAAAACCCTGACAAGATGGCTGCCATGCCAGTGGACCCAGTGACAGAGCCACGGATGTACCAGCAGACACTCCTGCAAGACGGGCTTTGTGAACTTCTGGAGAACGACAAGTTTGTGGACTGTGTTCTGAAGATCAAGGACCGGGAGTTCCCATGCCACAGGTTGGTTCTTGCTGCCAGCAGCCCGTATTTCAAGGCCATGTTCCTTTCTGATCTGGAGGAGAGCAAGAAACGAGAGGTCGTCCTGAAAGATGTGGATCCCGGCATCATGGGGATGATCCTTAGGTACATTTACACCTCTGACATCAACCTGACTGAGCAGAATGTCCAGGACATCTTCATGGTGGCCAACATGTACCAGATCCCTTCGCTTTTCAGCGTCTGCGTGTCTTACTTGGAGCAGAAGATGGTCCTGAGCAACTGTCTGGCCATCTTCAGGCTGGGTTTACTTCTGGAGTGCCCCAGACTGGCGGCCAAAGCTCGGGATTACATCTGTGATCGGTTTGAAATCATCATCCGTGACCAGGACTATCACCAGCTGGGCTCTGGAGAGCTGGCTGCCATTATCACCTGCGATTCCCTGAATGTGGAGAAGGAGGAGACAGTCTTTGAGGCGTTGATGGCTTGGGTTGAGTATGATCAGAGAGAAAGGATACATGATCTGCCAGACCTCCTGCACTGCGTACGGTTCCGCCTGATGCCACCGGCTTACTTCAAGGAGAATGTGGAGGGTCATCGCTTAATCAGAGTCAACCAGGACATCAAGAATGAGCTGCAGCTAATCAAAGACGCTCAAAGAGGACTGATGCCAAAAGACAAAAGGTCATCTGACAGAAAGGCAGGAGCTGCAGCGGATGGAGAGGACAACGATGAAGATGAGGACATGCTTCCAGGGATCCTGAATGATAACCCACGCTTCGGTATGTTTCAAACAAGCTTCATTCTAATGGTCAGCAACACTGGGACTGTTGCCTACGACCCTGTCGAAAATGAATGCTACTTAGCATCCTCGTCAACTGACATCCCCAAAAATCACTGCAGCTTGGTGACCAAAGAGAATCAGATCTTTGTGGCCGGAGGTCTTCTGTACAATGAGCAAAACACAGAGGATCCCTTCAGTTCGTACTTCTTACAGGTAAACTGTTGTGCGTATGTCGTTCCACTCGGAACCTTTTTTGGTCGCTTTGTGATGTTACGTCATTTATCTGCTTTACAAATACATGTAGAACATCATCCATCAGCAGCCTAAACTCAGCCTCAGTGATTCATCTGTTGCTCATCAGGGACTGGAGGATTAATGAAACAGCTGTTCAAACATCTATCATTTCAGTCTATTAAAATGCCAAAAATATAAATAACGAATAGCTCTCATTTATAAGAATAGTATAAGATGCATCTGCATAAGCTTGTCATATATATATACTGCTCAAAAAAATAAAGGGAACA
>BRDA01068129.1:8682-20929 GCA_036984385.1 Crenuchus spilurus
GCTCGTAATCCTGTATATATATAAAGTTAAAAGCATATAGCATAACATTATCACTTAATCCTTTTCAGTCAACTTCACTTCAGCTCATTATCACCAATGTTACACTTATGTTTGGATTTACGGTCAATGAACCTCATTTACACATAATTATACCTCGTTTTTGAGCAAAAATGAGCAGAAATTCAAAATTATTTTGATAATAGTTGCACTTAGAGGCATGTAAATGGACGGCTTATCACAGACTGGTAGACAGACACACAGACTCAAATGTTGATGTTTATGAATTTTATTATTAAACCTCTGATATTAAAATACGTCTAGTTGACATGACACAGAGGGAAGAAACGTTCAACATGTAAACAACTTACAGGTGAAAATGGACACTGTTTGAAGGAGTGACAGCGGCGAAGGCCAATCACACGTTAGTAAGAAATGGCAGAGCCAATCGGTGATCTTGTGGGGGGCCTAAAGGGAAACCGACTTGGATTTCTGCTGGGTCCTAATGCTCGCCCAAGTACATTTAATATAGCGTAGCATCTCACTCAAGCTGCAAACCGAAGGAATAGGAGGAGGACGAGACTAGTTTGTGAATGAAACGCTTCTCAAGTAAAACAAAATCCCGGACGTTTGTGAAATTCTGCCCGGACATGTTTTTTAAGTCTCAAAAAGAGGACATGTCCGGGTAAAAGAGGACGTCTGGTCACCCTAGTTTACTTTGTGCAGAGAACAGCTAACGTTTACAATAGTACTACTGAAGTGCAGAAAATATGTTTCGTCTGCATTGTAGCTATGATAATTTTAGATATTACATTTCCTAAATTTCAAATTAAAATTAATCTTACCACTTGATATATCACTAGCTCTGAAGCTGCTATTAGACATCACGTTCGGGAGTATCAAAAATATATGACATCTTACGGCCACCATAGAGACTCCTTAGTGTTTGGAAGGGAGGGGCTGTGGAAAAAGTCTTCAGTTGGTTGCAGTATGGAAACTAAACCACTAGATGTCGCTGGAAACTACATACTGTGACTTTAAGAACTTCTTGGTGAATCTGTCATTCATTCAATACCTACATTTCAAAACACAAATTACTTTGACTCTCTGTCAATTCCGAGTCATCAAATTTCAGGTTTAAAATATATTTAGGGTGGTTTTTACTGCCTTTGTATGTCAAAGTGGGTCAAATTTGACATAAACGTTCCAGTCGTCCAATCTTCAGCATCTATATGTTATCCTCTACTAAGTTTTTCTTTGCAGAGAGAACTGCAGTGTTTGCCTGCATCACTGATTAGAGGTGTGTAAAAGCCTTTCCAGAGGACTGGACATGAATAAAACCAGAGTTGGATGCTCACAAAGCCTTTGGAACTGCAGAGGTAGTGTGGTGATCCTGCCAGTGGACATCTGAGAGTTCCATATGGCAGAGATGTAGCATTTCAGCTTCTGAATAAAGCTTCATTGGCGAATTTGGCAGAACAGGATGCTGCAGCAAAAAGTCCTTCAGTCACAATACAATACAGCACTCAGTACAATTTCATTCATTTCAGTTTACTCTTATTTGATATTAGAAGAGATAAAATCTTACATAATTGCTTCAAGGTTCTGGGCAACACTTTACAATAAGGGTGCATCTATAAACAGTACTTAACAAGTATGGTCTCAATTAATGGTTAATTAATTAAGAAGCAGGTCATAAATATTAATGCAATTCAATGTCTGAGATAACAAAGTAAGCACTAATGAACCATTTATTGATGATACATACAACTTCATTCATTCATTCATTATCACACCCGCTTAACCCTTATCAGGGTCACGGTTAGTCCCCTACCCCCTCACTGGGTGCAGGGCAGGGCATTACACTATTCAACTAAGCCCAGGACAGGGCGCCAGTCCATCGCTGACACACACACACACACACACACACACACACACACATACTTACAGACAATGTTAGAGTACCCAATTTACCTGACCTCCATGTTTTTTTTTTTTTGGACTGTGGGAGGAAACCCACGCAGACACGGGGAGAACATGGAAACTCCGCTCAGATGGGGAATTGAACCGAAGACCTCAGCGCTGAGAGGCGACTCTGCTAACCACTAAGCCACCGTGCCACCCTACATACAACTTGTATACTGTAAAAGCATTGTTACTGTATACTTAACAAATGTTACTGCTGAACCCGTATACAGCATTTTACTGTAGATCTGTAATGTATTATGGTCAAAAATCGGTGGTGGGTTATTTTTACAGTAAATATATTTTTCCTGTAAATCAAAATAAAGTAATTTTAAATGGGCATTTTTCCAGCTTTTGAGCATTTGCTTCTGACAGTACATTTTCCACAAAATGAGAAGTTTTATGCAGGCATTTGAAGACCCAATATCTTTACTTAGTTAACCTACACCCTCCACAATCAAGCAAATGATGAGGATCAAACTTTACTCTTCCACCTGAATTTTACCAGAATTTGCTTCTAAAAACTTCCTGAGATTGGAATAGACTTTCTTCACCCTTTGACTTCAGTAAGGAAACTTTACACAATATCTTGGAGCATTAATTTAATTTAGTTATTTTGTGATGTAAATTTACATAACTTTCCTAATAATAATTACATTTAAAGTTAGGTAAACGACAGTTATGTTAGCTAACTAGCTAGCTAACTGTTACAGACCCCTTAGCTATTGTGAATAAAAGTATCAAAATAAACTATTTACACATTAGCTTTTATTATCTGGTGACATTTAGTTGATAACATATTCAGTTGGTCATAAGTGTAAAAGTATTTGATCAATTAAACTTGTGTGTGTTGTTGTGTTTGTTAGTATTAGTTCCATTTAGAAAGTTTTCTAGCTTGAGGCAAATTACTTAAGCCATCTTAGGAGAAACATCACCACAACAGGTAAGATTTTTTTTATATTATAATACAAACTTTTCTTCGCCTTCTTGCAGAGCTGACTTATAGATAATTAATTAGGATACATATTTATTTATTATTACTTATTTGCATGGTACAGAAGTAAAATTAAATAAGAGTATAAAAGAAATGACCCCAGGACCCCTATGTACACTTAATCTACTCTGAATATTTTTACAGAGCTGTCAGTCATGCCTAAAACTTCTACATCATTAACATTTTCTTTTTATGCTTTTCTTGCAGGGAAGAATACTTCTGTTAAGGAGAAAGAAACCATTTCTGGTTCATATTTAATTTCAGTGTTTTTATACATTTCCACTTAACAATTTAATTAATTTAGTTTTTTTTTTATGCTTAAATATTTTCCAGTGAATTAATGTTACCTGGATACACGTGTCAGCAAGCAAATGTAAAACATAAAAAAATGTAAATAGATTAATAAAATGATCATACAAATTATTGGTTTGAGTGTCTTAATTTTACTGTACTTATTTTATTCAGCTACAGTAATTAAAATAATACTGTAATTCCTGCTATAGTAGTCTTAATATAATGCTGTGATACAAAAAAATACAGCACATTAGTGTGATGACAATTACAGTATTATATAAATATTGTGATTACATTTACAGTAAACATACTGTGAAATGTACTACAGTAACTTACTAGCTAATTGCTGCCAGCTAGTTACTGTGCATCTCACGTTATTATTTTTACTGTGTATTCATGTGAAATATGAGTCTTTATTGATTAATTAGGCAATAAGAACCTTACTTATAAAGCCTGTTTGTGCTTAGTGAATTAAGTTAATGACTAAAATGAGTGCTAAAGAAGGCAGATTATGTGATAGATGACATTTAGTAATGTTTCATAGAATTTTATGTATTATTTGTCGCTGCTATTGCAAAGTTTTTCATGTTCTGGAATAAATAACATTGAGTTGAATTGAAGGAAGACATTTGGCAACCACACCGACTAAAACATTTCAGTTCAACCTTATGTAATTTAATTTAATTTTATCATTTAAAAAATACAATTTCTAAATGGGTCCTTCCATAATGCTCCAGGAAATTGTAATATGTTATATTATTATATCACCTTTATCCATACCTAAGACAACTAACTGTTCATTATTTAACATTTTCTCTTATTGTAACTTCACTTGAACTGAAAAATATGGATAAAAAAAAAAATAACACAGCTACAGAACATCAAAACATGACTATTAAATTTATCTACCTGATAATTTACCCTTAATTTATATAGTTTGTAAATATTCTGTTGAAACAAGTATAATATTACAGTTTTATCAAAATCTTTATAATAAATGTAAAGCTGCTGTTAATGTTTGTATGTGACTTCAGTTCTGTCAGTCACATATTAAGCCACTGTGACATACAATTCGCAGAGTTCTGGACATAGTTACATTAATCCTTTCCTCCCCGTTATTTAAATTCTGAATCGTTAAGTTTACTTCTGATTTGAGAATTGCTGCAGCAGCCATTCCCTCCTCTTCATCATCATATGACTTGTCATTAGTCCAGTAGCCAAAGGCACTCATCCATAACATTATTCTGTTTCTCCACAGCATTCCCACACACTTCCGTCTCCTCTTGGATAAAACTATGGTCCACACAATGCGCTGGCCAGTGGACACGAGGCTGAAAATTTACTGCTGTTGGCAGGCTGATGATGCCTGTATGTGCCAGATTCCTACAATGGAAGGTGCTTGGCAAAGTTGTTACAATAGCCCAAGGACTGAGTGCTCATTATGTATACATATTTAACAGCTTACTACTTCAAGACTTTCCTACCTGGAAAATAATTCCAAAACAAAAATAGTAAAAATGGTCAAGTGGAAGCTTAAATGTATGCAATAAAGTAGTAGTAGTAGTAGTTGTTGTTTATCTAATATTTCTAATTAACATTTGTCATAAGAATACTGAGATATTATATTCCACCTGATTTCACCCGTTTGAATTCTGGGAAACTTTCAAATAACTTTGATTTGATTTGAAGAAAAAAAAAATCTAATTGACCCATTTTTCCACTTACTCCAGATGTAGCCAATCAGTCAAGACATGATTAGAAGTGGAGCGACGAGGATAAAATTGCAAACAAACTAGAGGTTAATTTTCATAACAGTCAAAATCACAGATTCTACACCAGGGGTGCACACACTCTTTCAGCCTGCGAACTACTTATCTAATGACTAAGTCAAAATAATCTACCTAATATAAAAATGCAAGACATATATTTATTTATAAATATATTGACAGTTTATGTGTACAATGTATGCTGGTGTACCTTGAATAACTACATGAACCCATAATACACTATACAACTGTGTACATGTTTTGTCATTAGCCTACTTTACTCTGATGACTTGCACTGAATGGAATCAGTCGGGGATGCATAGTCTGGACATTAGTTGCTGATAGCCAACCTCAAGCAAACCTCCAAATGATCATCAGTCATAGTGGAACGATATTTGGACTTAATAGTCTTCACGTGTGAAAAGGCTGAGGCTGAATAATGCAGTCAAGACAAACACACTTCAAAAATGACAGTAAAAAAATCCTCCACTCCGTATGGAAATGCTCAGTTTTAGGTTTTTTACACAGGCAGAACAAACATACATGTTAAGAACTTACAATGACAGGTGAACACGGACTGCTGGCCAACTTGGAAAACACAGTTTACAAGTCCAGATGCTGTTTTATGAAGCGATAGCGGAGACGGCCAATCACACGTTAGCAAAAAACTTCAGAGCCAATCAAATGAGCTTGTGGGCGGTCTAAAGTGAAACAGGATTTTCAGATTGAGCGGGTTGGAGTCCGTAGTCCCGCTTGGTCCTAGTGCTCGACCAGTCTCCCTGTATGTCAATCAAGTGAGATGTTTTATAGCGAGGACGGATGATAGGCTGTCTACCCACACTACCTTTGTGATCAACCGGTAGATTGTGATCGACATATTGTGCACCCCTCCTCTAGATCAATACTAGGGGCAGTCATGGTGTAAAGATTAAAGAGATTGGGACCTACAGTTTGACCCCCTGAACAATAGAGCATGGCTGAAGTGCTTTTGAGCAAGGCATCTCAAACTGCTCTCTGGGCCTGATGTGGGCTATCTACCACCCCAGGCAGGTGTTCTCACCCCTCATAGAGTTTGTATGTGTGTTCACTGCACTGATAAAGACTAAATTCATATTCTAACATCTGTAGCACTGTGGGGAAAGAGTTGGTCCTTCCTTCCTTCTTCTACTTACTCTTAAAGTGTTGATAATTCAGTCATACAGTGCCACATTGACTAGTCTGCACCATCTTTGAACAGGCTGAAAAAAGCTTTGGTGTATTGACTGTGAGTTAGTACTGCAGCTCCAGTTCTAAACTAACATGTCCTGGCTGACTGACTACAGTGGAAAATTGTGTACATTTGAAACCTTCCTTTATTATTTAGTGAAGGTAGACCTGCCAATGCAACTGGTAGACTCAAGATGTTTGAAGGGCAATAAAATAAAATCTCAAAAAATAAAAAGGGCACATTCTTCCCACTGGAGGGGAACTTCTCAATTAAAGAGGTACAGTACCTACTCGGGCACTTCATCATGTCCAATTGTAGGAGAACCCTATACAGCACTGCAACACTGCTGAAAAGGGCTCAGTTTGGGACACTGTCTAGTAGGGCTGCAATAGAGGACACTTAACTTTTCCTTTTTTATTGGAAAGGCAACCAAATCATGGGACTCATTAAGACAAATTATCACTCTTTCCTGTTGTAGAGGGCACACCATCATTTATTGCAAAAAGGCCACTCAATATTTTTCCCATGTGAAGGGCAACTAACAAGGCACTTTGTGCCATTCTAGAGATCACTTTGGAAACATTTTTTCAACCATAGGTGCACAAATTGCCCCCCTGCCCCCCTCCTCTCATCCACTAATGTTCTCCAGTGTATACTTGTCATTTTAAAATGATCTGAAATATATGATGTCTGCATACTGTACCTGTAGGCTTGCCATAGGCTGCAGAAAGTGATGATGGAACAGCTGCCTGTGATTGAGACAGACTGGAGGCCATATCAAGGCCTCTGATAAAGAATGTGTGAACAGGTCAGTGTCTCTTTCGCAGATGCAGCCTCAGCAGGAGTCCACAGAGCTTAGACAGCACACTTATGAATCACTGATGTATAAGATATTCAGGATAATTACATAATAATGATGTGCTAAATCTTTGCACAGTTGTAACTGTAAAATATGTTTGGTCTTTATTTGGATTGGCCACTATGGCCCACTGTACATCATCTACTAATTATCTACAGGCTAAAAAAAACTATCGGTTGAAAATCAGTTGATACTTAACAGTGTTAGGGCAGCTTTAAACTGAGGAGAAGGGTTAGATTTAAATTTTGGGTTGATGTGAAGGTTAGCAGCTATGGATAGGGTTAGATTATGGTAACTGAAAATTAAATTAAATAGATCGATAATTAGTCCTAGATAGATTGACAGATCAATAATTAGTGCTAGGTAGATCGACAGATCAATAATTAGTGCTAGGTAGATCGATAGATCGATAATTAGTCCTGGATAGATCGATAATTAGTCCTAGATAGATCGATAGATAGATCGATAATTAGTCCTAGATAGATCGATAGATCGATAATTAGTCCTAGATAGATCGATAGATCGATAATTAGTGCTAGATAGATCGATAGATCAATAATTAGTCCTAGATAGATCGACAGATCGAGAATTAGTGCTAGATAGATCGATAGATTGATAATTAGTCCTAGATAGATAGATCAATAGTTTCATATATAACCACACCAGCCCAGGACCTCCACATCCAGCATTTTCACCTCCAAGACCTGACACCAGCCACCTGGAGAGCTACAGTTGGTTTGCATAACCAAAGAATTTCGACACAAACTGTCAGAAACCATCTCAGGGAAGCTCATATGCATGCTCATCATCCTCATGAGGGTCTCCACCTAACTGCAGTTTGTCATAACTGACTTGAATGGGCAAATACTCACATTCAATGGCATATGGCATGATGGAGAGATGTTTTCTTCATGGATGAATCTTGGTTTTCAGTGTACAGGGCAGATGGCAGACTGCATGTATGGCGTCATGTGGGTGAGTGGTTTGCTGATGTCAACAAATTGTGAATCGAGTGGCCTATTTTGTTGGTGGGGTAGAACACCTCTCCAAAATGCCATACGCCATCGAATATGAATATTTGCCCACTGACGTCAGTTAGATAGATAGATAGATAGATAGATAGATAGATAGATAGATAGATAGATAGATAGATAGATCTATAATAAAAGAAAAAGAAAAAAAAGAAGAATAAGGATGCCTTAACAGGAAGATTCTTGGACCACTGAAAACTGAAAATCTCAGTTTAAAAGCTTCACTGTAAAAAAAATTAAGTCAACTTTAAATTTTAAGTTACTAAATTCATTTTCTAAATGAATTCAACTCGAGGTTCAACCAACTCAAACTTCTTAAATTAGTCAAATGTTATTTTGTATCTTAAAACATTGGTAAACATTATAAAATATATTTTAAATCAGCTTTAATATGCAATAAGTGATATTAAAATAGTGAATTGGACTGACTTTTTATTTTTTATAGTGTAAAGTTGTCATTTCTTAATCTCGATTAATCTAGTATAATCTATTTAATCTATTGGAGGTTGCACAATTTCCCTTATTCAAGTGTTGCATTTGTAATTAGCACAAATGACAACCAACTAAATACCTCAACATAATCTAAATAATGAAAAACAGTCATAATAGCACCATCTCCCCTTTCCTCACATGCCTGTTTCAATTTAAAGCTGATGCCACCCAAGTGAGACGGCACTGTAAGCCCATACTGCAGTGAAATAAAGACTGGAGAGACTATTGTGGTCTTTAGTGAATTAATCCCCATGAAATACTCATAGAGTAAGACATCTCAGCAGAAAAGCCCCATGTTTGAAAGAATATTATGAGGAATTCTGTGCAGTTTTGCGGCTGGTGGGGATACACCATCAGTATAATGAGTGCAGTATTTATAGGAGAGTCTAATGGTGCAATATATAACACTCATGTAGTTTAATTATTTATAAAAGAGTATCTAACTAAGCCATAGCTATAGTGGTATATAAGATGAAGTGCCATCGTCAGCCGGAATTCCTAGTTGGACCATTATCCAGACTTTGAAACATTTTTCAGCCTTGTTACCTCTGTTATGAACCATAAAGTGATAATATTAATAGTAAACATATGCACCGAAGCTTTTAATTCGCCTTCACATCAGTGAAAGGTGATGTGACAATAAAGTTGATTTGATTTAATGCATGAATTCCCTTCAATTACGTACATATAGTTTCCTTTCCCCTACATTATAAATGAATACTGAAGTCATCCAGACTATGAAGGAACACATAAGGATTCATGTAGTAAACTTAAAAGTGTTAAAAAAATTAAAATATGTTTTAGATTTTACTTCAAAGCAGACACACAACTGATGTCTCAAACACATTAAGAGGCAAGAAATGCAAGTCATGAACTCTTGACAAGACACAGCTGTTAACTGAAAGCCATTCCAGGTGACTACCTCATAAAGCTGACTGAGAACATGCCAAGAAAGTTGGCATCTAAGCATATTCTGGTTTGTTTAACACTTTTGTTTACTAAATAATTACATATGTGTTTATTCATAGTTTAGATGACTTTAGTATTAATCTACAATGCAAAACATTTTTAAATCATGAAAAACCCCTGAATGTCCAGAAGGTGCGTCCAAACTTGACTGGTACTGTATTTAATTCATTTTTATCATAACAGTGTTCATTCTAGTCTTCATTTGTTTGTGCTGGCTGAAAGCACAATATTTAATGTTACAATAATATGACAGTTTTGTTAATTTGCTATTTTCTATATGGAGTCAAATGCAAAAGTTTGGGCAATTCTGGCCAAATTACTAAAAAAATACATAATTTACAGGGAACTGTGACCTCTCCACCTGATGTGGTGTCTCAGGCTACGCCCCCCTGCCTCATCTCTGTCATGTGCTCATGTGTGTTTGGTCCGTACGTCATATCCACACCCTCAGTCGCATCATGTCATGTCAGCTTCATTATATACACCTGTGCTTTGTTTATCACAGCCCTTCCCCATTCCAAGTTTTGATTATGCATGCTTCCTGCAGTGTTTCTGTCCTTCTGAGTCATTCTGTGCAATGTATTGTCACTCATGTAATGTTCTTATTCATAGTCAAGTCATAACCACAACATTTGTCTTGTTTCATAGCCACAGTCTTGAGATTTTATATGTAAAAGTCACAGTTCACGGAATCTCGCCCTCTCTCCTGCAACACCCTTGGAAATGTAATTTTCCAAATGCAATATTTGACTTATTTGCATTTGGAAATGTAATTTTCCAAATGCAATATTTGACTTATTTGCTGAATTTAATACACTGGAAAAAAAAATTTATAACATAACTTACAGGAAAGTCGCCGGTTCGATCCACGAGTGAGTGACTTCATGACTGAAGTGCACTTGAGCAAGACACCTAAACGCAGACTGCTCCCTGGATAGAGCTGCCCACTAGTTAGGGCACTTGTTCACAGATGGGTTAAATGAGGAAGTCATATTCTGTTGCACGCAATCACATTGGCATAAGTTTAATCTAATCTAAAATAAACAGTGAAGTCAACTGCATTTTAAACTTATTGAGTTTTGCAATCTATTGACAACACAGCTGATCCAGTCCAATACCTTTTCTTATAGCATGACTACATATTAAAATGAGGATTAGTGTTCTCTGGAGATGTTCACTTATCTTCACTCAGAAAATCAATAAAATGTCATTTAAGCAAACTTCTGCACAACACTGCACATAATTTAACCATTATGTACATATAATTAGTTCTGAAAGTAGGCCGCAAATGCTAAGCAATGATTTTTTTTCTAATAATCTGACTAGCAGGCCTGAACTGACCTAAGCATCAAATGCAAAATATCACTTTCAAGTTCTTCTTTAATGAGGTGCAGGCCTTAAAGGGTCCAAACACATTCAGACTGAAACTAACTGCACAACTTTGGTCATTAGCATTGCGGCTAGCATTGGATTGGCATTATTTTAGAGGTGCATATTTACTTTTATTAGGCAGCACAAAGACTTTAAAACACTTTTCCCTAGTGAGGGCACTTCAATCATCCAATCCGTCTTACATTTTTTTTTGTAATTCAAGCTTGTCTGATGGTAGATCTGTCACTTTATACACTTTTTCTTTTGCCAAAATGTTAACATTCGATCACAATTTTGTCTTCGCTCATCGGGTAGCAGCTGTGCTAGTTAGCTCCACCTCAGTTGGAGTCTTCTTCCGTCTGTTTCTTTTCAGCAATTCCCGCCTTTTATACTTCACTTTAAAAAGAACAGCCCCATGAAATTCAATGTTAGCACATGCAACCATGCTACATCGCATGCCATGTTAATGACGACTGAGGCTCAGGCCATCTGTTTGAATAAATCTGGAATAAACGTTGAGTTTTTAGTTGTAAAGAGTCATCATAAGTCATCTCTCACCTCAATATGTCCTCCCAAAATCCTAACCTTCACTACTTAGAGGAGTCGGAGCCCATCTGCTATTTCTTCAATGTTGATTTAAAAAAATAGAAACTCGTTACTTGGCCCGAAGCAGTGAAATAGTTGAATATTTGCTGCACTTATTTTTATGTTTTTTGAAAACATATCTTTCCCTGCTTCTGACATAAACTGCTCTGTCTGCTATTTAATTATGCATTAAAGAGGAATTCTTTATTACTTTATTTATTTATTTTACAACTTTCAAATGTACACAAACTCATTCAGAGTGGTTTGATGCGAACATTCTAGAGGATTGTTTACAGTGATGGTGATGGGAACTAGACTTCTGAAGCATTTCATTCCTAGAAAAGCTACCCCACAGAAAGTTATTACATGAAAAGTTTATGAAAAATCTCTTGATGTCTGAGAGAATTTTATGATAGTTTTTAGATCAAATTTAATATCCATCATTGTGGAGAGGTACACAAAGAGTGATGTAAGCCAAAAGAGTCCCCAAAGAAAACTACACTTTTATCATCATCATTACTATCAACATTACATAAAAGACTCAGAAGACACTTGTAGGTTCCTCTGATGGTTTTAGATAGTAAATAAAATGGCTGGAGTGAATTAACTTGTGGGACACTGCCTAATCAATCAATCAATCAATCAAATTTTATTTATAAAGCGCTTTTTACAACTGATGTCACAAAGCAGCTTTACAGGGTTAGCAATAACAGACAT
>BRDA01068131.1:0-13504 GCA_036984385.1 Crenuchus spilurus
TATATAATGATATATATATATAATGATATATAATGATCATAACTATAATCATATATATACATATACATATATATAATTGGTATTATTACTACTACTACTACTACTACTAATAATAATAATAATAATAATAATAATAATAATTATTATTATTATTATTAAATATTAATAAACTGTTAAAATCATGTAATATAAAATTATCACCCAATTCTGTTCACCCATGTTACACCTTGATAATCAACTTCACTCAGATTAATTACCACCAATTTTACACTTATGTTTGGACTGTATGGTCAATAGACCCCATTTACACAATTATACCTCATTTTTGAGTAAAAATAAGCAGAAATTCTGAATTATTTTGACAATAGTTAAACTTACAGACATGTAAATGGATGGCTTATCACAGACTGGTAGATACACACACAGACACAGATTCTAATGTTAATGTTAATGGATTTTAATATGAAATCTCTGATATTAAAATAGATATCTGACGTGAAACAGGCAGAACAAATGTACATGTTAACAAAGTGTCAGGTGAACACCGACTACAGGCCAAATGGAGTGACCGCTGATCAATGAGCTTGTGGGCGGTCTAAATAGAAAATGCCTTCCTGAGTGGCCATTTTTAGCTGGGTCCTAGTGCTCAACCCAGTTCTTTTTTATATAGCGTAACACGGTTTAGTTTAGTTTCCCTTAAGAGGAGGCGGCCTGGGCGGCTGCCCATATCATCTACTGTATATCAGAAACCGCCACTGCAGTTGAGCAAAAGGAGATCAAAGTAACTTCAGCTTCAGTAACAATCTTAACAGTGCCAGAAGCGTATTACCTCTATGCCACATCACACTGATGGAGTTATATGGCGTGAAGGAGCCCCAACCAAGTATTTAGTGCAGAATTTAACACACTTTTCAGAAGATGGACAGTTTTATATTATAGTACAACATTTTCAGTTTAATCTTATGAAATATTATAATAATTTGAGATTTTTATTCAGACATCCCCCATAACTATTTATAACCATAAATTTAACCATAGCTATTTTTTCTGTTGAGCTAAATATGAAATGTTTTAGTCCACATATTTGACTAACATGACTAACATGTGATACCTGTGCAAGTTTTGTTTTTTTTTTGCCTTAAAAGAAATGGGGTACTTCTTCTGGCAGCACTGCCAAATTTGGCACAACACTCTGATACTGCTACAACAGCAACATCACCACATCAGCTCCTCCTGCCCAAGGTCTAAAACCGTTTTACTCACATCTCTTTTTTTGACAAATTTATATAAAATATTCGGAATCCCTGTATCTGGAAATGGTTTTCCTGACCCATCATCGCAGGGGCGTGGGGTGTGGGGTAGAGTTAGCTACAACCATACACAAGTAAAAGTTCTCTTATTTTTTTTTAATAATTAAAGTGTAGTAGGCTACTCACATGTTTAAAAAAACTCCCACTTGTCTAGTCATTCTTGTCATTTAAGAAGTTTGAGTCCAGTGAATAATCTGAAATGGCACAAAAGTAAGCAGCTAAACATCAAAGTAATGTTAATTTCAGAGAACGTTTGCAGTAATGGAAGTAACTTAAATTCAAAGTTCACCTTATTTTACCTAAAATATTCAGCTTTTATTAAGTGTTTATATGTACTGTAGATATGACAAAAGCATGTAAATAATGTAAATATTAGTATAAAATATACGATTTACCAAGAATTTCAGCTGAATTTGAAATAATTTAAATATTATAATAATTTATAATATTAATAATAATTTAAAAATAAACATGTTTATGGGTTTGTGCTTTCAATACAGCAATTTCACGTAACGCCAGAACAAGCCATTCATTTTTCACTGTCTTATAAGTTTGTAAAATGATATTTTCAGGAAGTTGTTATAGCACTGTTGCTAAATCACTCAGCATACAAGGACAAAATGTGAAATAAGGTGAAGAACCCCTTTAACCTTTAAAAGTTGGTGAAAATAATTTAGCTGATTATTTCCAAATGCTCTATGTGTATGAAGGCAGCACTGGAACAGACTGTGTTACTGCTCATCTAGAGAAGCTTTGCTATGTAGGATCTATCAGTGGTGTCATCTGATATTATTAACATGTAATGAAGACCATGAACGTTCTTGAGAAATTGTTCATACGGTTACTAGAAAGGCAAATCAAAACTCCGTATGACTGCAAAAAAAAACGTCAGGACAATTTAGCAGACTCTGGAGTGAAGGTGCACTAGTCTGCTGTTCATTTGGACCACAGACATGTCTGATTCTATGTTTTTCAAATAACTAAACACAATGTGGTGTAGAACAGGGATCTTCATGTCTTTTCGTGGAAGACTGATGTCCAGCACAAGTTTGGTGATTCCCAAACTGTGCATGACACTTGACCTCTAGGACTGAATTTTCATATTTTATACCATGTCTCATTACACCCATTGCACCTAATCTGTCACACACACACACACACACACACACACACACACACACACACACACACACACACACACACACACACACACACACACACACACACACACACTTACACACCCTTTCTAGAAGCAGCCGTAGACGTAGAGCAGCATTGGTGACTTTAAGCCTTCTCAGCTGTAAACATGGATTCCTTTTGATAGTGGATTACTGAATAAAAGGTGGTTTGGTAGGTGGTGAGAATAAAAGAGGAGGGGGGTGAGTAATGTGCGGGCCTATGCCATTTGGGCTGATGATTCAGGGCTTTTCCATCTGTGGCCTGGATCAGAACCTTGGCAGTGTCTCAAAAGCGCCAAATCCCACTCATTACAATAACAAAACCCTCAATCCTGCCACCCTGGGCCGAGGTTTATAAAACAGGCTGAGCCGACTATGCCATGGTTAGCACCCGAGGAAGGACGGCACCCCACCATCACGATGAGTAAGGTGAGGGAGAGAGACACCCAAAATATTCTGCCTTCTTTTGAAGTTTCAAAGAATGTACATTTCTCGAGTCTTGAAAAGATACAAATGGATGATAAAATCTTTCTATTCTATTCTATTCTATTCTATTCTATTCAATATGTAATTATGACAAAGAATGGAAATACAAAAGTGCAAAACAAATATATGAAAATACAAAACTATATTAGATTTATTGACAGTAATTGAATATTACAAATTGATTCTATTGAAATGCTAGTAAATACAGTCTCTGCTGAAATGTTAACTAGAAATAATAATAATGAACACTATGGACTCACACTGTAGCAATCAATAAAACATATTTATTGAGAATCTTGCCAAATTTCATGACAAATAAGACCAAACTTTGAATACATAACAGTTTCAGTCACAAACACTTTCCAGAGTCTCCTCACAGATCACATTTGTCTTCTAACAGATCATATTTTACGAGGATAAGAACTTCCAAGGCCGCTCTTATGAGTGTGACACTGATTGCCCGGACATGCACTCCCACGTCAGCCGCTGTAACTCCATCCGAGTGGAAAATGGCTGCTGGGTGCTGTACGAGAAACCCAATTATATGGGTTACCAGTATGTCCTAACCAGGGGAGAGTACCCTGAGTACCAGCGCTGGATGGGTTACAATGACACAATTCGCTCCTGCCGGGCCTTCTCTTATGTAAGTGTATATAGTTTGAGATTAATAGAGACACTGAGTCTGTTATGAGTGTTATGTAGTGAAAGTAACCCAAACATAAGATTATAATGTGAGCATGTTAGCAGCCACTCACTCGATTAATTATGCAATATCACAGCAGAAAGAGAATTGTTCTTAACTTATTGGAGTCATTACTATTTTATCATTCCTGTCAATACAATCAATTTCACACAACATACAGGTCAACAGATGTAGTCAAGTTATATAAAAACATTTGATGATTTATGCCATTTTATTCAATGGGCATAAGCAATTCTCTTTTCTGGTTGGCTCTTAGATGTTTGTTAATTCTGTATAACAGAACACAGATGAAGTAACTACAGCAAATTAAGTTTAATCGCTCATATCAATTCTCTAGAAGCTTTGAATTGTAATTATATAAATAACGCAAACTAGGGTAGCCTAACCAACATTATCCTTGTCCATGACTAAAGAAAGCAGTAAGATACCACTAACAGGTTGGCTTTCAGGTTGGTTCTTTGTGTGTGTGTATATATATATATATATATATAAATGCACAAAAAGCCTAAATATGTGCCAAATGGGGTATAAGTGGGATTACAGACATCAAGGTGTCTCATTATGGAAAATTAATGAACTTTGTGGAGGAAACTCTACTCCGCTTCATGATGTATTCTTTGCCTCCACCTCCTTTATGAATTATATACAGTACCAGTCAAAAGTTTGGACATATTTTCTCAGTCAGTGTTTTTATTTTATTGTTTTCCTACACTGTAAATGAACACTGAAGTCATCCAGATTATGAAGGAACACATAAGGAATCATGTAGTAAACTTAAAAGTGTAAACAAATTTTAGATTTTACTTCAAAGTAGACACACAACTGATATCTCAAACACATTAAGAGGCAAGAAATGCAAGTCATGAACTCTTGACAAGACACAGCTGTTAACTGAAAGCCATTCCAGGTGACTACCTCATAAAGCTGACTGAGAAAATGCCAAGAAAGCTGCATCTAAACAAGAGGTGCCTACTGTGAAGAATGTCAAATATAAACATATTCTGGTTTGTTTACTTGTTTGTTTACTAAATAATTACAGATGTGTTTATTCATAGTTTAGATGACTTTAGTATTAATCTACAATGCAGAACATTTTTAAATCATGAAACACCACTGAGTGTACATAAGGTGTGTCCAGACTTTTGACTGGTACTGTGTATAACAGGACAACTGTTGTCCCTTACATATGAAGGCAATAACCTTTCTTGCACTTCTCCTCCAGAACAGCGGGGGGCCCTACCGAATGCGCATCTATGAGCGTCCAGACTTCCAGGGCCAGATGATGGAATTCAGTGACGACTGTGAATCTGTGCATGACCGCTTCCGCAGCAAGGATATTTACTCCTGCAATGTGATGGACGGCTACTGGATCCTCTATGAGCACCCCAACTACAGGGGGCGCCAGTACTTCATGCGACCTGGCGAGTACAGGAAGTTCAGTGACTGGGGTGCCACATGTGCCACCACCGGTTCCTTCCGCAGGATCACCGAGTTTTAAACAAACCCACGGCCTCTTTGTCCTTCTGATAGACTTCAAAGTTAAATAAAACATCCAAAATTAAAGCAATGAGCCTTCTTTGTATATGCCTTTCCAGATATCCTCTTCTTCTCTTATGTTAAAGGTTCATCTGGTCAAGGTTGCTGTTATCTATAGGTCGTGTTAACGTTAGCCTTTCTAACTGCTAACTGAGATTATATCTCAGATTGTGTCTCAGATTCAGTTTGAAGAGTCATTCTCAATTGGAAATAACTAGTTTTAAGCTTAATTCATGCTTTGAAAGAGAATCCAGTGTAACATGTTAACACAAAAATTAAAATGACAACAGCAAAATTTGGAATTTTATCTCACCGTGATGGACTTAATGTATATTTGAAAATCAGAGAGCAAAAAATACAAGAAAGGAACAAAACAACCAAATAATAATGCTATACATTACTAAACTATATGTTTGGTAATGTACTTGGCTTATATGAATATATAATAACTTTCCAGCTTCTGCTCTTAAATACAAGTAAAGCATTATGGGTTGTAATATTTTAAAAATGGATATAAAAACTCTTTTATCAGGTCAAAATGATAATAAATGACTGAATTCAAGCTGTGGCTTTTCAGCTTGTTGACTTTTTCCCCTCTAAGGTCAGGAGGTCAAAGATCACCCAGTGGTGAAAATGCGCCTCGTTGGCAAAGTTCTCATCTAGAGAAGTGTCAAAGACAAAGCATTGCTTTGTAAAAGCCGAGCTTTTGTTGAAAAATCGAGTATCAGAGCCTGAAAATGCTCTCCACTTTGACACAACAGGAAATCTCTAGGCCAGCTTCTGAGAACAACAAGACCAATCAATGAAAAAGGAATAAACATCATGTTATGTCCAATCATGGACCTGACTTCCCTAAGCAGAACCCAGCCCAATTCCAAGCATTATGTCTTTATTCTTTGCTGGTTCTTGATGTAAAAAATGATGTTTTTCAAGGTAAGGAACCAATGAGTTTTTCACTTGCTTTTGAATCTATTTGCTAGAACAGTTGATTGAAGGGTAGAGGTGAGAAGGTGCCCGTGTTGTGCTGACACATGCTGCTGATTATGGAAATGACAAAGCTCCCTGTGATGGACGGGTATATAAGGAATACAGGCCGATGCCAAAACACTGCAAGCAGCTTTTCTAAAGGCAGCAAACATGATGGGCAAGGTAACTGAGAAACTAACATGATGGATATTTCATAAGCTATCCAAAAAATATTGGGAAGCAGTTTGTATTGTTTTATTGGAATAATACCAACTGGTCTGTCCATTATTTTTTGGGTAATGTTAAAATTTTATGCAAAAAATAGAATATGCTAGAAAGCTTTGTAGCATAAGAGCTTGGGTGAATGGTTTTTCTTTTGGACTTACTAAGAATTATATTCTAACAGGTTTTGGCTTCAAGACCAACAGTTGACTATAATCTCCAAAAATGAGAAGATCATGCAAAATGTGTAATTTAATTAAGAAACATAAACTGTCATATGTTTTATATTCATTACATGTAAAGTAATATTTAAAGTCTTTTTGTTTTAATGTTGATACTGTGTTAATGATATTTTACTCAAAATCAAAATTAAATATTTAAATATATTCCCAGAGAGTCTATTCTGGCCCAGTTGAGGCACTTATGTGGGCTGATTTAGGCCAGAGTTAGGCATATTATCTGGATTTCCAGTTTTCTTGAGCTATAAGCCAAACTGATCAACAGTTAAACAAAGAAGAAATGTGTCACTTTATATGTAATTAATATAAAATATGACAGTTTATCTTTTTGAATAAAATTATAAACACATACTCAAATTTTTGCCGTAACACTGTATGCTCTCAAATGAGCCTAACCTAGACAGACTGCAGAAGAGCTTCATTTTGATTGGTTACCCTTTGCCTGTTTTCTAACATTTGCCCCATTTTTCAGATCATCTTCTATGAGGACAGGCACTTCGGTGGCCGTCACCATGAGTGCATGGGTGACTGCTCTGACCTGCACTCTTACTTCAGCCGTTGCCAGTCCATCCGTGTGGAGAGTGGCTACTTCATGGTCTACGACCGCTCCAACTTCATGGGAAACCAGTACTTCCTTAGAAGGGGAGAGTATTCAAACTACCAGCACATGTTCGGATGGAACGACTGTGTTAGGTCCTGCAGGATGATCCCAATGGTAAGGACAAAAAATGTTCTTACTGTATATATTGGGCTACTGATACAATTTCATGTGAAATATGCTGTTAAGTGCTTCATATAGTACCAGTCAAAAAAATTTGGACACATCTTCTCATTCAATGTTTTTATTTATTTTATTTATTTATGTTTCCTACATTGTAAATGAACACTGAAGTCATCCAGACTCTGAGTGAATACATAATGAATCATGTAGTAAATTTAAAAGTGTTAAATAAACCAAAATATGTTTTAGAATTTAGATTCTTCAAAGTAGACACACAGCTGATGTCTCAAACAAATTAAGAGGCAAGAAATGCAAGTCATGAACTCTTGACAAGACACAGCTGTTAACTGAAAGCCATTCCAGGTGACTACCTCATAAAGCTGACTGAGAAAATGCCAAGAAAGCTGCATCTAAGCAAGAGGTGCCTACTGTGAAGAATGTCAAATATAAACATATTCTGGTTTGTTTAACACTGTTTGTTTACTAAATAATTACATATGCATTTATTCATAGTTTGGATGACTTTAGTATTAATCTACAATGTATAACATTTTTAAATAATGAAAAACCACTGAATGACCAGAAGGTGTGTCCAAACTTGTGACTGGCACTGTATATGTGATAGAAGCAATATGTATGTGTTTATAATTAGAGCAGGGATGCCCAACCAAAGCCTATTGTATGATTTTCCTGTTCTAACCCAGGAAATCTAGTAATATTTAGGTAGTCATGATATACTTGTGGATCTCCAAAATTGAGAAAATCATTAAAATGTTTATTTATTTTCATAATTTAATTTAAAAATAATATATTTTATATTAAGTACGTGTATACTTACAAATACATATTTCAAGCCTTTATACTGTTGATACTGTTTGAACAGTAATTTACTTTTTAAAATGTCAAATTCTGGATTTCTATTGTTCATGAGCTATAAGCCAAACAGAAAAATAAGAAATGCTTGGAATATGTCACTTTATAAATTCTATAAATAATGTAAAATATGTCATTTAATTGTTTCTGAATTAAATTATATATAACAATGATTTTTTTTCACAATATTCTAATTTTTGAGATTGAGAAGCTTTGACTAGCCAGAGATATGAGCCTAAACTGTTAATGCTTTCCGTTGTCCTTGCAGCACCATGGCTCTTTCAGGATGAGGATGTACAATCGCATGGACTTCGGTGGCCAGATGTATGAGCTGATGGACGACTGCCCCAACACCATGGACCGCTTCCACATGTCTGACTTCATGTCCTGCAATGTGATGGATGGCCACTGGCTCATGTACGAGCAGCCCCATTATCGAGGCAGAATGATGTACATGAGACCTGGAGAGTACAGGAACTTCAGAGACTGGGGATGGGGAATGAACTTCAGGATCGGTTCCATCCGCAGAATCATGGATGGCATCTAAGAGGTGCTCCTGAATTGCCTGATGTATGCCTTTATTCATTTTTTAAATAAATGGCATGTCTACTCAAGTATATTGTCTTTATTTATTAGCTGTGATCACACTGGACATTATTCTGACCTACTTATTCTGTTGTGGTTACTAAAATTGACACAAAACGAGTGAAGGATCTAAAAGAAGTTAGATTTGTAGTAGACTAGAGTCATTTTGTGCTGTGCTAGAAACAGCCTTACGGATGATAAAATGCCTGCATTGGATAGCTTAAGTGATTTGTTGCTTTTATAAAACAATGATTAACATGAAATATGATCAAATACACCAATGATCCATTAGTAAATGTATAAAACTTAATTCACAATAAAGTATTCTTCCACCACACAGTGTAGTCAGAGCATTGTAGATATGCAAAATGAGGGTGAAGGTTAATATAATAATGCAGTGTAAACTAAATATCTCCATGTCTATGTCATGAGCTGTATCCAGAATAGTTATAATCACTATACACTACACTATTTGAACATTTGGACCACACTCAGTTTGAGTAGTAACAAAGTCTGTTCACTCTGCTGCCATCATGGCCAGGCAGCTAATTCCAGCCACACAAGACCAGTCTTCTGTCTTTTTGAATAGGGATGGACATACATATCTGAAACTAAAAGAGACTTTAACATATTTAGGTCACTCGTATTATATGACTGGAAATGGTATAACTTACCTGCGCTATTGGGTTTAAATAACAGAAAAATGTGATTTTTTCAAATTATTCTGACTACTTCACATGTGCATTCCTCTCGTTTACGGACATTTCCATGGTTGACATGATTGGTGTACAAAGTATGACAACGCATATAATAAAGACTGCGATAGGCCTCCAACACCTTTCCTAATATGCTGATTGGTTATTTCTATTGATGGGACTCGCCATGTTGATTGTTATGTTATATCTTATTCATATTTACCCCAGTGACCAGTCTCCATACCTGCCCTCTTTCTGAAGGGACTCTTCCATTAAAGGAGAAGTTGCAAGAAGAATAGGTCTAACCTGGGGTTGTGCTTTAGCCTTTAGATTAGCATTAGCATAGTTGAGCAATGTATTTAACCCCCATACCACTCTGTTCTGGGAGTTTTTAATAAAAACAAACCGTAAAAATGTGGCACATTAATATGGAATTATGCTTTGAACATGGCTCAGTTTATCAGATTCTCTTAATAAAATTAATTACCTTTCAGGAGGAGCAAGTTAAGAACAGTATTAGTCTTGTAAGCACTATGACTCAGGAATTACAACAAAATGTGAATGAAAAATGCTATTTTCTTATTGTTATATTTCAGTAGCTTTGCTAAACACAAAGTGCTTTAACAGCAGCCAGTCCACACAAGAGCTCTCACCACACTTTAGATATTAGAGAAATGAAGAAAGACAGCTTTGAAGATGGAGATGATCAGGAGTGAGAAATTTAGCCAGAACATTAGGCTAACACCCCTAATCTTTTAGAGGCAATGCCCCAGGGAATCTCTGATTGTTGCCTCAGAGATTCAGGACCTCGGTTCTACATCTCATCCAAAAAACATCATCATTTATACTCATTATTTTTTGTTTAGATAACTTTTTTTCCACAGGTATATAAACTTCAAATTTTAAGTTTTACATACAAAGAGTTTCTAATTTTAAAAAAGTTGAGCCAACTTACTACATCTTGTTCAGTTAAGGTATCTTTCCCATTGACATAAACTTCAAATTTTAAGTTTTACACACTAAGAGTTCTATAGAATTTTAAAAAGTTTAGCTAACTTGCTATTTCTTGTTCAGTTACTGCAGCTTTCAAATTTTCTAACTTGTCTTGTTCAGATACAAATTAATGTACATGTAAAAGATTAAGTTTTACATACCAAGAGTTCCCCTTTTATTTATAGTTTTGCCAACTTAATTGGTGGTCTTATTCATGCTACTTGCAAATACTTGATTGCAAAAAGGTGTAATACAACACAGGTTACATGTTATTTAACTGTTTTGCCATTTGTCTTATTATCTAACTTTTGTAAGCGAAAATAATGAGTTGGCAAAACTATAAATAAAGGGGGAACTCTTGGTATGTAAAACTTAAAATTTGAAGTTTATATCAATGGGAAAGATACCTTAAGATACCTATCTTTTACATGTACATTAATTTGTATCTGAACAAGACAAGTTAGAAGAATGTTTGAAATTTTGAAAGCTGCAGTAACTGAACAAGAAATAGAAGTTAGCTAAACTTTTTACAATTTTAAACTTAGTGTGTAAAACTTAAAATTTGAAGTTTATATCAATGGGAAATATACCTTAACTCAACAAGATATAGTATTGTTGTATTGTTGTATTGTATTATACAAAAAATAATGAGTTGGTGAATTTCTTTAAACCTTAAAAGTTTAAGTTGGGATCAAAACTCGAAAACTGCGTGCAGTAAGTTGCCTTGAAATTGTGAGTTTTCTCAACTTTTTTTTTTTTTTTTTACAGTGTACAGAACTGGGATCCACATGCCCTGTTGTCCATCAACACTACTACCAGCAGCCTTACAAATGTTCCTTGGCAGTCTCCCATCCAAGTAATGACCACACCAAGACCTGCTTAACATCAGTGCATTTGCATGCTATGTTGCTCAGGTGCTATGACTCCTTGCTAAAAATGAATGAGACAATGCCAGGAAGCAAGTTACATTTAAATACCATAAAACAAACACATTTACAGGTCTATTATTGCAATGGGGTTTTGGCCAAAACTAATGTGACTGTAGCAGTCCTGTCTGTCATAGCATTTAAACTCTAGTCAATAATAATCTAGCTCAAATTAAGGTGACAGCAGTGCTTGGTATAGTGTGATGGATAACAAAACTGCCTCTGATGTGATAGGGGTTCAATCGACAGCCTGGAGAAGCACAATGAGAGTTTGGCAAAACTCCTAATATAGCGTGGCTGAAATTGTAATTTGCTCTGTATAAGGAACAAAAAGCTATGTGGTATACACTGCACATATTTATTGATTAAGAATAAAACACAACACTCTCATAGGCAATATAAGATGGCAGTATGATTTATTTGTCTTCTGAAATATCCCTCAATGGAAAGATGCTTCAACTTCAGCTGATTACATTTGATCCTCAAGGTCATCCCTTCTGGCTGTTCAGACACTCACAGATTGGCTAGTAAGTGTAGATCGTGGAGGAAATGGACATGGTGATGGGTTGTAGGTCAACTATATTCCTTGGCTGGTGGAGTCAGAACATCACTCAGTGATCCCTGGAGAAAGAGAGAAAGAGAGAGAGAGAGAGAGAGAGAGAGAGAGAGAGGGAGAGAGAGAGAGATTATCAGTTCATGTAAGTCAAGTAGGCCTACAGTATTCCATCATACCAACCTCCCATGGATCTGCTCTTTAGTGTTGATTCTCCCCTCCGGAAGTACACATTGCTTGTGAAGCTGGTATGTACACCTCTGATGGGAACAAAACAATTCAAAATAATCAGTGATCAGTAGTTCATCTGCAATCCAACTTTTGAAATTAACTGTATTACACAATGAAAAATGTAAATCTTATAATGAAATTATGCCAACCTTAATACAAAGGCTACGTCAACTCATCTCTTTCACTATGATGAGATGGTACACATAGTGACCAATGGTGAACTGGGTCACACTCTCCAGCAGAATGGACCTCCAGCACATTTCCAAGCCAGCACAATCAGACCTGTGGTCATGTGAACACCACAGGCTTTCCTCCTCTCCACCTCTCATATGAGATGTTCTGAAAACGCATGATTCGGTTTTGCTCGTAAGTTCATCCAGGCCAAGAAGTATCCCCAAAAAATACAGAGAGAGAGAGGAAGAGAGAGAGAGAGAGAGAGAGAGAGAGGGAGAGAGAGAGAGAGAGAGAGAGAGAGAGAGAGAGAGTGTGTGTGTGTGTGAGAGAGAGAGAGAGAGAGAGAGAGGTATACAGATAGAATGAATTTGATATTTGTGGCCTTTAAGTCCTAAAATTGTGATTTCGGTTAAAAAAGTTACGAAGGTAAGCAGAGGCACAGAAAATGCAAAGCAAAATAACCAGCCTTACCTTTCCTATCATTTTGCCAAACTTTGGTCACACTGTAACACGGGTTGTGGTTACGACAGCCTCTTTTTATCCTCTACCAACACAAACAAAAACATTGTTATGTAAATCTATGTAACGCGCATCAGCATTTTTCCCTGTGACAATGTCCTGCAGTCAAACAAACACTTCTGTGTATAGAACTAGTCAGAGCTGTCCTTTGTGTTTTGTCTCAGCTTCAACTCCATCCATAATCACAGCTTATAGTTCATTCTAGACTTAATCCTAAATCTGGTGTAAAATAAAATAGAATTTACTGACATTGTACAATCTCTCTAGTGATCAAGACAAATGTGAAAAACAATTTAAAAGTCCCACATTTGAAAAAAAATACCATTTATATTTACATTTAAGCCATTTAGCAGATGCTCTTTCAAAAGCGCTTTGCTATTTACATGAGAAGGATTCTTTGCTAGTTAGAATGTAGAAGATACCTCAAGCTTAGTGTACTATTAAATTCAGTATAGATGCCTAGATACACTATGTTGAACATACACTGCTTGAATGTCAAATCAATAAAGACATGAATACAATCATAAGCCTTTAGTTAGAGTGACCAGATCTGAGGTGATGAAAAAGAGGACACCTTAGTAGGGGGGGGGGGGG
>BRDA01068142.1:0-12836 GCA_036984385.1 Crenuchus spilurus
TATTATACTTGATCATTTATATATCGAGGAAAATGATCCAATATGGCATATTTGTGAGAGGCAAAAGAATGTGAAACTCTAGGATTAACAATTAAATTGAAGGTGAAATTGGAGTCAGGTGTTTTCAATCAATTGGATGACAGTCTGTTCTTCACAACACATGTTTGTGAAAGTGTATCATGGCACGAACAAAGGATATTTCTGAGGACCTCTTAACTTAGCCTATAGTAATGTAACATAACTTTGACTTTAATAAAACCTTGATAATTATAGTTAGCAAATATTACCAAACTTGCTTCTCATTAGAGATGGTGTTGTGGCTCAGCTAGGTTCTGTTTACATATGGCGTATATGGAGTCATGTCCTTTAATGTCCTCCTGAAACACTTCTCCCACCATTGATGGAACAATGAATTCTAAAGGAAAATGTCTGAATCTCAAGAGAAGATGGTTTATGCAGCAAGACAACGACCCTGAGCACACATGTCTTTTTACTAAAGAATGGTTAAAGAGCAGGTACATTTACATAAGAAACATTTACAGTAGTTGAAGTTATTGCTGCAAAGGTGGAGGGTGGGGGGTGGGATTGTTTGGGGAGGTCACACCAGATACTGAATACAAAGGTTCACATACTTTTGCCACTAACAGATATGTCATATTGGATCATTTTCCTCAATAAATAAATGACCAAGTATAATATTTTTGTGTCATTTGTTTAACTGGGTTCTCTTTATCTACTTGTAGCACTTGTGAGAAAATCTGATGATGTTCTAGGTCATATTTATATGTATATGTGCTGTTGTATTTGTGTGTATGAGTTACACTAGTACATCTCTAAGAATTAGAGTGGTGTATAAAAGTAAATTTTTTGTCAGACTTTTATTAAAAAAATAAACTGTCATACATTTTTATTCAATACATGTACAATATTTAAAGTAATTTGTGCTTTAATGTTGATATTCGGTCTCTTCACAATTCCCAGAATGCACCGCACAACCTGCAACATCCGGTTCACCATTTTCTCTTGTTTATATCTGTGCCAGCTACGCTACATACACTGTTTACAACTTTATTTGGTAAGTAAATACTTACGTGATATCTACTAGCTTTTGTAACTATATGCAGATAATATTTCTTTGGATATTAAACATCATGTTTCTTGTTGTTCAACAAGTTCATCATCTTGTTGTGTCAACTTGTATGTTCAGTTTATGCAGAGGGTTGTTAGTGTAAACATGTTGTTGCAAGCTATAGTGTTGCATGCTATCAATTCAATGTAGGCCAGTGTGGCAAGCAGCGTGACAGTGTAGCTTATTATTGATAGCATGGTGAACCGGTGAACCGGATGTTGCCGGTTGCGCGGTGCATTCTGGGATTTGTGAAAGGGGCAAATTGCTTGAATAGTAACTCCAAATATAATATTCGAAAAATTTGAGGTTCTAAATTTCAGATTTCCTTGAGCTATATGCATTACTGATTAACAAAAAGGCTTGAAATGTCACTTTACACATAATGAATAGAAAATATATAACAGTTCACCCTTTTCAATTAAAGTATGAACACACATTTTTCCACATTTTATTTTTTTGAGATGCACTAATATATGAATTTCCTTCTATTATGAAAATAAATAAATAAATGGACACGTGCATATGCAAACAAAAAATAATTGTATTATTTTTAAACAAAATCATGTACTGTATGTATCTGGACTGGGCAAAGCCCAGGAAGTGCTCCATTAATGCACCATGTTAACAAGAGCCTTTATTATCCTTCATCATCCTTTGTAAGGTGACCAATCATTCAGCTCTAAATCTTTTCACACAACACACACACACACACACTCACATCAGTGAGATATAGCTAACGGATGGTGGCGTCTATCTTGTTTCTGTCAAATCGTCCTGAACAATCTGTACATCTCTCACAGAGCTGTCCCCCCACAGCTCTCTGTGATGCATCCTTTAGCCAGAGGAATGCATGATGCTGGAACTCATCAGGACATGTTATGGGAGAAGCTTGTGTTACAGACAGTACAGTTGTAATGTAGAAGCTGATCACCATGACTACATCATTTCACTTAGCCATGTTATTTTACAGGCATCACCACTACAGACTGTAGGGGCACATTTACATCGTAAAACTTTAAATTTTAAATTCTTGCAACAAAATTTCACATGCATTGCTCAATGTATAAACTCCTGCAAATTGGAAATTCACTGCAACTGTCGAAAATATTTTTTTAAATGTTATTTATCATAGCTAATAAAAAAAAATAAGGAACTGGTTTATTTAGTGTGCAATAGTAAGAATATTTTTTCCCATACAGAAAACCAGCTTAGGCATATCTAATTTAACATGTTACTACACAAAACCACAAAATAACATCCAACTTCTGAGGTCCATAGCATTGCTCATTTCCTATGATCTGATTTCTGAAATGAAAATCGTGGACATTTCCACTTCGGAGGTCAATATATTGATTATATTATATCTTTAAAATACATAGAAAGTGGGACATCTGCATTTTGTAGATCATATGGAAGCCTACATTTAAGTAGACTGTATGCCTATACAAACCAACCTAGCCCACCTATCACCTGATAGTACAATTTAAGTCCCATAAGCCCACCCCTGCATGTAATCCCTGGGTTACCTCACATCTTTGAAAGACTTATGTGGTGAAAGAAACACTTGCTAGCTTCTGGTGGAGTTTAACACAGCAGTATTCTCTAAAACTAAGTGAGCACTAAGAACTAAGTGAGAACTAAGTGTTAAAAGTACTTAGTAGAGAGCTGCAGTTTGCCCCCTTTGTTGGTCAAAACAAGTACACTAGGAGATATCTGCATATTTGCTCTACATTGTCCCTGAAAAATGATGTCTGCTCAATCTATTAATCCCTGGTTACCAGTTAGCTTAACTGTTAGCTTATTTAACTAGTCAAATAGCAAATGGCTGTTAGAGTTTGTTCCATTTTGCTAGTCTGCATAGTTGTAACTCTCCTGCCTGTGCCTCAACCCTGGCCCTGCCTCTGTTCACGAGCCTCATTTGTTTACATTTCCAATGTGCTGTCTTGTCTCCACATGCTTGTTTGTTTATGTCTTCCATGTGTCTTGATCATGTTTCACCCCCAGTTACGTCATGTCATTATACAGCTCTGCCATGTCATCTCATGTCTAATTACATTACTATTTAGCTCCCTCATGTACCACAGTCATTGTGAGTCACTGTTTGTCACCAGAGTCATGTGAAGTTTTCTCTTATTCCAGCCAGGTTTTTGTTTCTAAGCCTTGTGTTTCAAGACCCACACTGCTCGTCCTGGCCTCAGTGTACTGACAATAGTATCATACTAGTTAAAACATCATCAAAAGTATGAAGAAGCACATACAGTAAATTACATACTGTAGATATTTTATGTGACCAGAATGATACAATAATATTATTAGTTAAAATAAAATAATTATTATTATCAAGTTTACTAAGTAAAATAACTGAATTGAGTTTTATGCAGCCTGTCAAGTTGGTAATAAATGCCACTAGATAATTTTAATATGTAAGTATTATTTATTAGCTTGATGAAAACAATTAAAATAAATTTAAAGTCAATATATAAAACAACAACGTATTACTCAACGTACAAGTAAAATTATCTGCCCATGGAGTAACTTCTACTAGATAAAACTGCTTAGTCAAGTAAGACATCTATAAATTACTAGATTTATGTTGTTTTCACTTTCTCCAGGTCATATCTGGACAATGTACTACTCTGTCCAAATATTCCAGGTATCTCAATGGAATATAGAGCTATACTGCAGCCAAAAATGTAACATAATCATTTCAGTCATGTGAACCTGTAGTATTGTACATTGTACATATTGGATACAATACCATAAGTAGTATGCAGTATATAATAAAAAAAAACTAAACCTTAGAGCCCGCTGCTTAGAACAGTGTTTGAGGCTGACTTTACAACTTTTCAAGCAATTTTGGTACAAAAAAGTACAAATGTTGTACTTGAATTACATAAAGTAAAGCATCCATATCTGTCAGGTTGCTTGAAAATGACATTACTGGTAACTCAAAGCAAGTATTTAGTTGCATGACATTTCACAGTCTAAGGCAACGTTTATTTGCAATGCAACTAGCTGCATGATAATTTCACTAGGCAAAATTATTGATTACATTTAAGATGAACTCATCTTAAATATAGTCAATATATTGTCTATTTCTTATTACGAGACTCTTAGGAGAACATCACCACACCTAATTCTATACATTTATATTTGTTGCAAATAAATGTAATGAAATTGTGTGATGATTAGATGATTCTGGATTTGTGGATCATCATTGCTCAAAACAAGTACAATCATCTGCCCATGGAATAAGATACTTTTGCTACATAAAATTTTTAAACAAGTAAAATCATCCAGAAATATTAGATATATTCACTAGATTTATGTTGTTAATTTCAGAAAACATAATTATTATTCCTGGATGATGTACCACTCTGGTCAAAAACAGCATGCATTCAGAGATTTTCCCTGTTGGCCCTGTTTGTACATTATATGGTAAATGTTGAATACTGTATTTAACTATGAGTTGTATGCAGTATTACAATAATGTAATTATATACACACTTCATCACTTTACATGGTTCATTTTCCAAGCAATTTGATATCAAATGGCATGAAAACTTGATTGCATGGAACTCAAAGCAAGCAACTAGCTGCATGAAAATTTGTAATGAAAGCTTTACATATGAGTTTTATAGTAATTTACACATTTTTATGAAAAATAGATTCTAAGATAAACTCATGGATTCATTTCAACCTTCAAGGGTATCAAGGGCAGACACATGAATAACACAACAGCTTCACTTCACCTAGTTTCACCTAGTTTGAAGCTTTTCATCACCTAGTTTGAAGGGCATTAAAGCAGATGAGAGTTTTAAGTCCTTATTTTAACAGTCTTTCTCTCCTCACAACCGAGAGAGCTTCATAAAATATCCAAACCCATTAGAGTCGACTTCTGCCTGACTGAAATATATGCTCTAAAGTCTGCCTAAAACAGAAGTGTCCTGTCATAAATGGATGAGAGTTGAACTAGTCACTTTCAAACTTCCATCAATATGAAGTCTTTCCTGACTTAGTCCCCTTTGCTCCAAGAAACGTTCAGAACACATTTGATTTATAAATCTTCCAAATATGTTCCAGGGATGTTTATTTTGTTTTCCATTTTTCCACATATTTTATCTCTATTGAGCTGCTGATTTCCGGTCTGAATTTGGCTCAAAAAAATACCATGGAAAAAAAATATCTGAAAAAAATTTCATACTTAGAAAGTGCACCAGATGTCTTTGCAAACTAAATCACATCTGACTGTAGATGTAAAAACTTTATTGTGTACATAATTATTTGAACTATTTGTTCAATAGTCAAATCTGCAATTTCTGGTCCAGATGAAATGTGTGTTGTTGAGAATCTGCTAAATTTGCAATCCTGGGTTGACTTCTAGGCTGATTCAGTATAGGCTTTAGAATAAAGCATCTTCACAGACAATTCAGCTGTGACTGATTTACAACAGTAGCTGAACATAGAAGGAGGGTTAATAATGTATGGTAAGGTCAGGATTAGAAACAACATTAATTGTAAGCATCAAATGTTTTTTCTTAGAATGGTCTTGTTATTATTGTACAAAACCATCAATTATAAGTTAAATTTTCATTTATTTTTTGTGTATGATTTGTTACAGGCAAAATGTGTCAGAAGCTGTGCTAACATTTTTGTTTTCAAATGAGGTAATAAATTTAATATTATAATTAGTGTAGTATATTAAAACAGAAAAAGAGTATTTGCTGGAAACAATGCAGAATGACTGTTTAAAATAGTTGTCACTTCCAGACTGTTGCTAAGCTATTGTCATGAGGTCAATAAGGTGCTTTGCTAGGTGGTTGCAATGGTGTTGCTATGTTGTTGTTATGATATCCTAGTTGGTTACTAAGTGGTTACTATGGTTTTACTAAGTGGTTGCTTAATAGTTGCTATGGTACTTTTCAGTGGTTGCTATGGTGTTGTTAGGTGGTTGATAAGTAGTTGCTGTGCAGGTGGTTGCACCACAGCCCAGTCACTGGACTAGTCAGTGTGTTTTTGACACAGTATACTTACTGATTCAAGATGAGCTTTTTAGAATGCAGTGAAAGATGATGGATGCAACCATATTTACAACCAGGATGCATAATTGTGTATTGTATTATGACATAATAATGCTTTATAATGGCCTATTTGTAAATGCCTCATTTACAAATTACATTTATTCTACAGTCATGGATGTTTAGAACTGAACAGCTGAGTGTACAGGTTTATTTGCTGCTCTATTAATAGCATTGTTGCACTTTTCAACCCCAACACAAACTTACAAGGTACTGCACTATTTTCGTACCTTAGTTGATCATGTTCTCTAACAACTTAAGAGCTCTTTTTTCTACAGTTGAGTAATAATTAAACTGTTTTAATAATCATTTTGATAAACTGAATAATATAACTTTATTTAGTGTAGTTGATAGTAATTAAACATTTTTATCCATGTACCCCTGATGGAATCTGACCTAATATCATATTATTATTATTATACCAGCCCCATTGCTGTCTGAAGTAGCTGCCTGGAATGGCAAGTTTTTGCAATATTTGAAGTACATAGTCAGTCATAAAGACTTAAGTAAACAATCCTTAATTAGTTAAAGTGCACGTGTCACATCAAAGAAACATTGTAGTGCTGTGGGTTCCCAGAGCAGAGTTGGAAAATATTGACATTAACCATTAAATAGTTCTTTGCATGGTTTGTGGTTTGTTTTTGTGACGCAGAACCTGTATATGCTTCTATGCTGAATCTTAAAGGCCTTTAGCTGTCATTACAAATCAATGAATGTATTTTTGTACTAGAACCCTTTTAATTATCAGTGTAGATGTCAATAAACATGTTACGCTGTGTTGGTTGTTGGCATTGAAGTATTCAAGTACTCATTCAGTTGTTAACCTTAAGATTAACTATTCAATTACTGCTATGAATTATTCCACAAATATAAAATGACTATGTTAGGAACTAATAAGTTATGCAAAAATTGAAATGTGGGCCTACATACAGGTTTATGGAGTTAACTGTAACATTTTGGAAAATTCTGCTTTATGTTTAGCTTGTAGTTTCTCTTGGTCTGTATTGCACTAGTAATACAGATAATAATATATAAGAATAAATAAACTTTTGTTTGTAGTAATAAAAATCATCTAGAAGTTGATAGTTTGCTAAGTAAAACAACAGTATCTATAGTTGTTCTGCAATGAAAATATCTGCAGCAAAGGTCAACAAAAAGTGAAACTGACTCCAAACTGGTTTGCAAATTGACTTCCATGTTAAACAGAGTGTGATTGAGTAATGGTACAATATGCATTTGCCCGCACAGGGTTGTGAGACTGGCTGGGGCCTGGTAAGGAAACAGATACCCTGATAGTGGAACTTGTTCTGAGTGTGGGGAATGCAGTGGGTGAAAGGTTGTAGAAGAAGCACTCCCTTTTAGACACTGATCTCTGCTTACATTCCATATTCTCCTGGCTGGGGGTGCTCATATATCATTGCTCACAGTGAGATCTTATGTAAACATTTGGTGTTACCACAAAGCACACTTTGCTATCCTTATCACGAGTAGCATATAGTGTAGAAAATGAATTTGTGTACACCGCAGTGACACTGATATTTCCATAACTGGGTGTGTAAATTCAATTAAACTGCGCTGTAGGTGCCCTCGTCTTTGAAAGCCCATAAGTAAAGAGCAGACAGCTAGATGCAATTCCATTCGCATGAAAACCCATTTAAATATGTACTTTATGTAAATACATAACATTGATGCATACTAAACTGGGAATATAATTTGTTAAAATGAATTCACACCATCAGGAAGTCATTATATATCACCATAAATCACTTCCAGAAAATAATTTATACCCTCCCTAGACATGGAGGAATACTTACAGCCCAACCTTTGACTCATGTCAAAAAACAAATCAATGCACTAACTTCATTACATATTTGCTCTTAACCAACAAAATGAGGATAGAGACAGCTTGCTTTGTTTGTGAGACAGCCATAAATATGACTGTTGAGTTAAAACTTTATGAAGTGAATAACATTGATTATTTCATAAAGACAACCAATGTCTGGGATATAATAGAAGTTAAGAGAACAGTAGTCCATGTGTTGTGAAATGGCCTTGTAGAGTGTTCCTGGTAAAGAGAGGTGAGCATCTACCAACAGTGTCCTCCAAAGTTCTCATATCTCAGTAGGAGATACAGTTCAGGAACAATCAAGCCATTAATGGTGGCTCTATTTCAAAACTTACAGAACTTAAAGGATCTGCTTGGTGTCAGACACCACAGGACGCCTTCAGAGGTTTTGCCTATGCCTTGGTATGTCAGGAGAACCAACACCATGAGGAGGACCAGCAGCATATTAAGCTTATTAGCTTATTGATTATGTTTTGGCTCACTGGTGTAGTTGTTAAGCACATACAGACTATCATAAGCTTGTCACTGCAATTAAGGTTAAGCTTACAAAAACATTGTCACACCAATGCAAATAATGGCAAATTTACTATTTTCTTTTTTACTAACATTAGAGATAGTAGAGGTATTGAAATAATTACTGTCTCACCACTGACCCATGAGTGAGTGTGTAAATGTGTAGCCTCTTTCTGAAGGCCCCCTAGTGGCCATTCCACCAGCGGGAAGAAAATCAGGTTGCCTGACATTTTGATTCTTGTAAACAAATATTTCCCCTGTGACACTGTTATGATATGAGGTAGGACACTGGTCACTGTGTATGTGTGTGTGTGTGTTCAGTCAGTGAGAAGAGATGAGAAAGAGGAGCGGAAGGACAACACCCCCACTACTGCAACTGGGTACAGCTCTAGACAAAGATGATTGTGCTGAGACAAAACACACTGCTCAACTTTTATCACTTAAAAAAAACATTTTATGGATGTTTACTAAGTTGCTCACCCAATAAGAAGAAAATCTATTTTGCATCCATGTTTTTAGGTCTTGCACATCCCCATCAATATTTAATCCATCAATATTATGAAATAAAATTAACGAGGTACCCTCAAAAGTTCTTCAGTTTACAAAACAGCCTCCATGTTAACAAACTTACTTATAGTGGTTTGAGGAGAAATGTCTAGAGAAGGGATGGACTCCTGGTCCTGGACAGCCAGATTCCTGAGCAGATTTATGATTTTCCTGCTCAAGCACACCTGATTCAACTAGTAATTACCAGGTTTAGTTGTGTGCTGCTAATTATCACAACAGTTGTGTGCTGGACTCTGGGCCTCAGTTTGCGACACCTTGTCTACAGAAGCACAAAGAGTCATAAAGAATTTCCTCATGGTGGTGACAAGAACCAGACTCTACTTCAGTGACAGAAACTACCACATTGAACGCTATTGCATTACAGTTATGGATGTGATGCCTGAGACATGAATGAGTTTTTGTCCTAAAACCTTTCAAAATCTTAAGTTATTTTAAGGCAAAATAGTAAATAAAAGGTTTTCACCATTTTATATGACCAACCTTTAAAAACTTTACTTGTAGATAGTTAAAAGTTTGGACCACCTTTTGGATTGTAAATAATACAGGTGTAATTGTGACCCTGGGTTCCTATCACCACCTTTTTAAACACATCTTTGTTTTTCTAGTCTGCACAATCTCACATCAGACAACTCGGAACAACTGAGTTTAACATCTGTGTTGCTGATTCACACTGAAAATGTTTTTAAGAACAATCTGTTGACTTTTCCTTTGATTAAATTGTACATGCAGCGCCACATGAAACAGAAAATAGAATGTTGTGAAAAAGTTCATTGTTCTTCATAATTTAATTAAAAAAGGTAAGCTGTCTTATTTTATATTCACTGCATGTAAAGTGACATTTGAAGTCTTTTTTGTTTTGCTGTTGATCAGTTTGGCTTATAGGTCATGAAATCCAGAATCTCAAATTATTAAAACATTTAATTTGAGTAAATTACTATTCAGACATTATCAACATTTAAAAAAATAAAGGCATGTAATGTGTCACTTTATGTGTAATGAATCTAAAATTCATGAATTAAATTATGAACAAAAATGAACTTTTCCAGGCTATTCTAATTTTTGGATGCACTACAGTATAGATGCTGTATGTAAATGTAAAATGTAATTGCAGTTATTTAAAAAAAAAATTCTGTTCATTTTATGGAGTGTATGTATGTGTGGTGATGTCAAGGCAGTTCATGGCCACGGGCTCCTCCAAACACATCTTTCATACAGCTCCAAACATCATCTTTTTGCCCTGAGCATTCCTCCTTATCTGTTAGGTGTAACACACAAACAGATCTCTCTGTTTGCCACTATCAGTAAGCAAACCCCCATAGCTTCAACACAGAGCCTCTTTTATTTCAAAGAGGAATAATACCACTTAATCTCACCAGAACTGTCTGCAAGTCACACTCTGACCATCTGCCTCTGTGCTACATTGTCATTACAAGCAAAAGCAGAAACTGGAACCAAGGTTGTTCACGAGCAGTCACTGGCACAGAAACGTAGCATCTGTATGGAGCACAAATGAAGCGTCGCCTAACATTAGGGATGATGAGTGGGCGGGAAGAACACTTTAAAAGCTTTATTCTGCAAAAGAACAAGTGATGATGAGCTCCATCAATCATGTGATGTGACAGATTGAAATGGCAACTGATTTTAGTGACTAATGTGATATACTGTGAATGCTTTAATGAACAGTAAAGTATCAAATTTAACTCAACCACCACAGGATGTCAAGCCAATGTGCCTCTGGGCAAACTTTCATACTGTGCACCTGAGACAATTTTACTAAAAAAAGACTATTTAGTGCATGTTTATTTACTCAGACAAAACAATAATATTAGAATCACAGCTTACACTTTTAAATAAAAGTCACAAATAACTACCGTATATAATTCTTCATGCATTATTAAACGGTTGATGAGTTTTGGGAACCATCTATTAGACAATCTTTAGCATAATTTAGCAGTAATTTTAGTCATTATATTAAATGATCTTTAGACCTTTACTAAGTGCCAACATCACACTTTATTATCAAAGGTTCTTATTGGCTAATGAATAAATGAAGACTTTATTAACACAAATGTAACATTTGTGTACATGATGGTCATCAATAAACAGTTAATTATAGTTTAGTTCATGTTATCTCAGATGTTGAGTCACATTAATATTAATAAACCACTATCATCCTTATTGTTAATTAAACACTGATATTATGAACCATGAATGCACTGCTGTCTTCACCTCTTCATCAGACATTAATCTCCGTCCTCGTATGGCTTCTTTCAGGGGACCCAGAAAACTGTCAGCATCCATTTTTCAACTGTCCACTTTTCTTGGACGGCAATTGAGGATGTTTCCATTTCATACTCTGCTCATTTACTCTCAGACTCAGACAGTAGTGATGAATCCACATCATCAGTAATGTTTTTTAAGAAACTTTCACCTTTCTTAGAGGATTGCTCCAGATTTTGTTTGCAGATTTTGAAACACATTTGCAATAAATCCCTGCACACTGCTCTTCTTTACTGCATATCATAAGTAAGGAGGCCAGGTTTTCTTGCACTGCAGTCATAAATGAACTGTAACGTGTTCAAAACCAGCATAGCAGTTACTGTTGAGGCAGTGGCCTAGTACACAAAGCACAGATAAGACAGCCAACAAAAGTTTTAATATAACTAAAGTGCAGATCATTTTTGACTCACCCTCCCAGTCTTAAGTACTGTTAGTGTAAGTCTTATTGTAAAGTGTTGCTAAATAAGTACAAATACTATTTTTACTATAATTAGAAGTAGATTTTTTGTATGTGAATATATTGTTGATTTGTCAAATAATTGTAAGTGGAATCATTGCTGATATATTGGATTGCTCTGGATTTCACGTCCTTGAAAGTGTAAAAACAATCAACTGTTATCAACAGTGAAATACGTTGCTTTACCAACGTACAATGCAAATCTTTGAAGCAGAAGTTCCTGGCTAAACCAGTTTTTAGCACTGTCAACAAACACTGAAGAAGAAGAAACTACTTGCCAAAGAAACAACTTGCATGCAGCTGCAACACCCGTCTGTACACCAGCTAACAATTATACTATAATTCAAGGATTTAACGGGTGAATTAGTGAATTATAGTGAGTAGTGACATTCACTGTGCTTTGATATGCTGCTACATGTTTTGCGTCCTTATGCAGCTTTGTAGAGCAATACGTTTTTGTTTTTTGTAACATTTTAATAATTCATTATTCTTACTCAAAATATTTGATTGAAGTTGTGTATATTTATTTTTTTAGTTAGCATATGACAAATGTTGTATGTGTATTTGGAATTATTTTGAATATGACAAGTTTTTTTTATTATAATAATGTAATAGTTAAAATAATGGAAAACCTCAAATAAAGGCATTAAAGTTAATTTAGTATTAATATTTCTTGCATATTTAAAGCCTACTCCTATTGGTTGATGGACATTGTCCAAAACTGTAATAAAACCATCATACATACAACATATTTTAATGTTTTAATGTTTTTCTCTTCTTCTATAACAATTTAAATGAGGTTTTGTTAAAACCCTGAAAATGAATATAAATGAGTTGCATATTATAATCAGTACACACACACACACACACCACACACATACACACACAAAACATCATGCAGCACTCTCCATTTATTTGCTTGCAATTCTGAAAAGGTCTTTGGATTGTGCAGTTCCTTTGTTATGC
>BRDA01068143.1:0-18693 GCA_036984385.1 Crenuchus spilurus
TATTTACCCTCAATTTTGAAAAGGTGCCAATAATTTTGTCCGGCCCATTTTTGGAGTTTTGTGTGAAATTATGTCAAATTTGCCTTTTTTTTCTGTTTTTTGTGTTGTTCCAATACACACAAAGGAAATAAACATGTGTATAACAAAACATGTGGAATTGCAATAATTTTCTGGGAGAAATTTTCTGTAAAAAAATTCAGAGGTGCCAACACTTTCGGCCATGACTGTATGTCTACATATTTACCCATATCTTTTTAGTACATTGTGTTACGATGCCTTTATATTGTGCTTACCTTGGACATGAATGTACGACTGTGTCAGTGCAGGAAGGAAAGTAGACCTGTTTGAATCATTGAATGAGATTGAAAGTCGCAGCGTTAAGCACTAATTCACCACTAGCATGATACCAAAGAACATTTAATTAAACTCCAAGGTTCACTGAACATAAAATGTGCAAGAAACAGCAGATACAGTTGTTACATTTTTGTTTTTAATTTTTTCAATTGGCTGGAATCCTATATGAATGGCTCCTAAATGATGACTTCATCTATTTTTTTGCCTGAATGAATATCATACAGGAAATATGGACAATATTATTGAGCCAAACACATAGAATTGTCATTGATCAAGCTGCTGTTGCATCATTTTGCTAGTGAAGTTGGTGATTGGAGGATATTTTTGAACAGGCACCTCAGCCCAAGCCTTAATAAAGGCTTAGCACCACTCAAAGTGCAGCAAAGATTGAAATGCGAAGGGTTTTGCTTCTAACTTCCCTCAGTGTTGGGCTTTCAAAATAAAATTGCAGATTGTTTGAGGACAAATGCGTGTTTTCAATATTCCATCCAATGTCTATTCCAGTGAACTGGATCACCAGTACTGTTCACAAGCAAAAAACCTCATTATCCACATTTGCACCAGCACGTTTCTGTGGCTTTGTCTATGACATGCCTTCATGAATAGTGGAGACTTGAGTAAAGATGACCGTGACTTGTCATATGCCTTTACAAGCTTCAGTTCGGAAATACGTTGTAGTGGTGGCCTCGATTGGAGTCCTTTTGTGACCCGTCCATGGCTTTCAACAACATGAAAGACAGCAGAAAAGAAAGACACTGTTCTTCCTCCTCCTCCTCCTCTTTATCTCTCCTTTCATGTACACGCAGCTCTTCTTGTGTGAAATTGTGGAATTAAAAAGGCAGCGTCTCCCTCACATTCTGGCCCGACACCAGCAGTCTGAGGCCACGCGGTCAATGTCTTCCCAGGAGCGCTCTGAAAGGCCAGCGTGCATTCAAACGCAGCCCTTCAACACTTGTGTCCTGAAGTGGTGTTCAGAGCCACAGAGCTTTGTTAATTCAGCGATGGCCAAAGAGCCAAAGTGCATTCAAGGGTGTGAGCTGAGTGGTGAACCTCAGCGCTGGGCTTCATGAACAGCTCTTTCCCACAACATGTCAATCTTTTTAAGAGGAAAAGCGAGACTCACATCTACATCAAGAGCTTGAGCTTTCTGATAATGACACACGTTCCGGAGGTGGTCATGTTGGACTGAAATTTGTCTTTTATTCTGAAATGAAAGAAAATAAGTGGAAAAGATGCATTTGTATAGACTGAAGCAGGGCCAGCACTAGGCATGTGGGTGCCCTAAGCACAAATGCTGTCTGGTGCCACCCTGCCTCAGAGGGCAAAGTCTTGTTGGGTTGGTTGTGGGAGGTGGTTTGTGGCAGCAAAAGTTGTGCACCAGAAAGCTTTTGTGCTTGGGTGCCATGTGTGTGGACTTTGCCCTCTCAAACGAGGATGGGTGGGGGGTATGGGGTGGCGTATGACTTAAGTGGTGCCCCCATGGACATTTGGGGCTCCATGCGCAGTGTGTGATCCCTGTGGGGGAGCACCGACTCTGGATTGAAATTAATATCCTGAAGTAGGGCTGTGAATGTTTGGGAATCAAACAAATCGATCCAGAATTGATTCTTGGGGTCATTAATCGATTTTTTTCCAATTCTTTCAAATTGAAACGAAATACGTTACTTTACCGTTGCAATCTCTGCAAATCGCATGAGTCACATCAAGCCCTTTCTTACCCGGGCCGGGTTGTCGGTAAAATCCAAAGTGTTTAAAATGGTTGCGTTCAAAGACCGCGGCTCGGCTTGCATGCAGGTACGTAGCCGAAAGTGTTTGCTTGTTTTGCCTAGCACTACGGTGGCTGAGAAGGCACATCAGCACCTGCGAAAAAAATCGATTTTTTGAAAACGAGAATCGACTTTGAATCATTCAATGTGAGAAAGTCGATTGGAGCTTGAAGTGATTTTTTCCTGCACCCCTATCCTATAAGTATTAGTACTTGAAGATGTAGAAGTTAACTGGTCCATTGTGGTGTTGATTGCTTTGCCCCACTCGTCAGAGTCGTCGTTCCCCTCTGGCATCGATGGCTCTTGGGGCACCAGGGTTTTTACAACTGGTGTTGTCACAAATCATCTTTACAGCGTTCCAGTAATTCAGTACATGAGAAGTTCATTCTCAGTACACCTTCACTATGCCAGCTCTAGAACATCCTATGCAGTTAGTGGCTTTTGAGGTGCTGCCACCACCATGTTTCACTCTATTATCATTCCCTTTTCACGTGCTATTCCCATGATGATCTGCTACAACTTACTGGTGTGCTCACTTCTGTATACATGCAGTAAACCCTGTCATGTTGCAGCTGTGATGAGTCTAGAGCTGCTGTAGTGTCCACATTGCATGGATATAGACCCCCAACAGCATAACAGTGGTGCTCTGTGGACCATTGATGCGAACGATTGAAACAAAGCAATCCACACACCACAGTGGACCAGTTAACCTCTATAATCAACACGCTGAGCAAACACTCCAAGTCAAGGGTGGTATAAAGTATATAAGATAATATTCTGATATGACCATGTAGGTGACTCACTGAAAACAAAACAGAATCCATAAGCTGTTCCTTCTCTTTTTTCCTCTCTGCTCAAACTCTATATCGGTCGTCCTTGCCTTCGCCGCCCTTCCCTCAGCCGAAGAAGTGATTCTCTTCTGCTGTGGACATGAGCTTTACACCACTAATCCACAAGGCAGAAGCACTTTGAAAACACAAAATTTGAAATTCAGCTCCTGCTGCCTGTTGTTGCAAAATGTCACAAGGTCAGTAAGGTAGGAGAGAAGGTAAACAGAGAGAGAGAGTTTTATCCTAGGCATGGATTCAATGGTTGCCAGAAACAATTATCAGCTTTAAAAAGGCCGAGCAACCGCAGGGTCGATCTGCAGCTCACTGTAACTCAATGTGACAGAATGTTATCCGTTTTGTTCATCTTAACAAAGGAGGATTTGGTCTGGGAACGAAAAAATACTGCCTGCTCTGACTCTGGTGCTGCTAAACACGTTTGCTGTCATAAAAGCCAAATATATATTCAGTTGGACACTAATGCCAGGTTTGGCATTGGGACTGACAGGACGGACTTAGAGTTTGGGTGCGTAATAAGTATCCGGTTTCTTCAATAACACTCCCAATAAAGTCCAGATGCTGTGTCCCCTTGTGGTAGCTCTTCTTTCTGGCTGCTTTAGCATTCAACATAGACTCACCCATAGGCTTCCTAGTGGGGGGTAATTGTCATTCATGAGCAATAAAGCAAATCACTCCACTATTAGAGCAGACATATGTCATGTGTCGTGATACTTGCTTCTATGTACAGCATATGCGAGTACACCCCTGCACATATGTGATTATATCTTTCCATGGCACAACACTAAAGAAATGAGACTTGTACATAACTGAGAGTAGTCAGTGCACAGCTTGTGTAACAATATAGATTTACTGTCTTCTGAACAGAACTCAACACACAGACATTAATGTCCACTGAGCAGTTGTTCCCCTCTGGCATCAGTGGTTTGTTGCACCACTGTTATGCTGTTGGGAGACACTCAATGTACTAGAAGTCCATTCTCAGTCACCTTCACTACAACATTTCCGCAAAGTTAGTGGTTTCTGAGATACCACCTCCACCATGCTTCACCTCGTACACTGTTATCATTGGACATCAGTGGTTTTAAACTCTGCTACAGCTGACTGGTGTGCTCACTTATTTAAACACGCAATAAACCTTGTCACGTGGCATGTGTAGTCACGTTTCCATTGCAGTTTTGCGCAAAACTTTATCGATATTCTGTTTTGTTGAAAAAACAATTTGACAAAACAAGTTTAACAATTCTGGTGTTTCCATTAAATGTGAAATACTTTTATAAAATCACGTGTGAATATGTTTGTTCTCGCGATAAGTCATTACAAACATAGCGGCAGTGGATGTAAACACATACTTCAGCTTTATACATACTGCTACCACGGCACTAGTGCTCATCATCAGCCATCAGAGGAGACGGAGACTTATCGAGGCTTTGGAGAGACAAGCCCCTTATACTTGGGAGCGGCTACGTATGCGGCGTTTTTGGGAAACTGTAGTCGATGATTTTACAGAAGAGCTGTGGATTCAACATTTTAGAATGACACACTCAACTTTTAATGAACTTTGTGATGCTGTGAGATCTCTAGTGGAGCAGCTGCACATTGTCCAAGGATTCTCCTCGTTATTACAAATATGCTGCGTCATCTTCATCCTCTTACTTTCTGTTGTTGTCTTCTTCTTCATCGTCTTTTTCACCAATAGAAACGTCTGGTTGTTGATCACGTGACTCCCTTGATGCGAAAAAAGTCAGTTTGAGTGTTTCCATTACACTTTTGTGATATAAACCAATTTCGATACGACTGAAAAACCACCTCATCTTAGCGCAAAAGACTTTTATTGAAAAATGTGTTTCCATTAAGCACATTTTTATTCACAATTCTAATTTGCGATATTTCAGGGTAAATTGAAACGTGACATGTGACATCCCATGTCGAGTTCACTGAAATGACTGTATGTATATACAGCTTTATATAGTTTGATTCACATTAAATGGTAATATTTACACACATTCATAATGTCAGAGTGAGTAGAGTGAACTGCACCACTGTGCTGCTCATAAAGGCTTATTTTTGGGACATATTGTGTAAGAATTTTCACTCATCAACAATAAAACACTTGACTTGTTCACCTCTCAGCACTGGGGTCTGGATGGAATTCCCATCTCCTCTCAGTGTCTGCGTGGGTTTCCTCCAGAGTCTCCGGTTTCCTCCCACAGTCCAAAAACATGGAGGTCAGGTAAATAGTTTCCTGGTGTGAGGGTGTGTATATCTGTGTGTGTGCCCAGTGATGGATTGGCACCCTTTCCTGTGTTTGGCTAAATGAGAGTAATGCCCTGCCCAGTGCCCAGTGAAAGGGTACAGGCATTCACCAAGACCCTGACCAGGATTAAAGATGGATGGATTATAAGAGTATACTAGCATTATTTTATTCAGATGCGTGGACAACTGCAAAAGATGATTAAGCCTTTAGTGGCCACTCATAATCACCAAAGCGCTGTGGTTACAGCAGTGTGCTCTCACAGGTGCCCGTCTGAACGGAAACGATGGCATCTTAAGTCGCTTGAATGAGAGAAACGTGAGGCAGGAACATCTCAGTGAAGCAGCCCAGGGATAAATCGATCAACACACTCGCAGGCAGAGGAGATCTAATGACAGCATCGAGAAAAGGCGACGGTGTACCACAGCGCTCCTGATGGCACCTGTTGCCAGGTAACGCCTGCCACGCACCTTATCTCCCATGCGGACGATTCTCGTCAAGGTCAGAAATGAAACCCACGAGTGGATCCCAATACGAGCTCTTCAGCTCCTTCGCCAATAAAGCAGGAGCGGAGAGCCTGGAGAGTGAAGGCGTGCTTCAGGTTGAAAGATTGAAATCACACGGCTGTCTCTGCAGAAGGAAAGAAGAAAAAAAACGAAGAAGTGACCTTTACATGTCTCCAAGGCCATGTAGCTGGAGTTCACATTTTCTTAAGTGTAGCATTATGAGTCGGCATTGCAATCATGGTCAACTGTTCTATGCTTTAAACTCAAGGATAATGATTGGCTTATTAAAGTTTACTTCAGCAACCTTCAGCCTGATCTCTAGCTGCAGCCTGAAGCTCATAACCACAGGCTATCATTTCAGAGCTTTTAGGCTCTGTGCAAACTTTCTCTGTATGCTTTATTAGCTTCCTTTCATTCTGTTCTGGGGCCTGAGCAACATTGGCCATGCTGACACTCTCTCCCATCACTGCTAAGTAAGGTTTGCAGGCTCAGGTGTCTGTTAGCTGATGTATCAGAGGTGGGGATGTTGTGCTTTTTTCTGAGCATGTTAGCTGCCCAGTGATGATGTATCAACAGAAAAGAGATGGTGGCTGACTTCACATGCATCAGAGGTTGTCTGTGCTAGTCTTCACCCTCCTAAAGTCAAAGGTTGTGATTGGGAGAGTCCTAGTGAACGGGTGAGTTGATTGGCTATTCCAGCATTGGGGAAAAATTGGGTTAAAATTTAAAAAGGGGAAAAAAAGAGAATGTGGAGAGTATGTTTGGATCAATGCATATTTTTAAACACCTCAGTGGAGTGAAAATAGTGCACCAACCAGCCGACAGCATCAGGACCAGAGGACCAACACACACTGTGCTGAGCTGCTGTCTCTGACTTTACATCTACAACAAAGTAGGTGTGTCTAATAGAGGACAGTGACACAGTGTTTAACATCTCCAGCAGCTCTAACACACCACCACCACATCAGTGTCACTGAGAATGATCCACTTGCTCTGTTAATGTTTAATGTTATGGCTGATCTGTGTGTGATATAGAAGTGCGAGCAGTTTTCCACTGATTCACAGTTGTTCAAAAATGTTCTGAGAATATAAATAAATAAATAAATAAATATGCTAAATTCTTTGAATCCAGCATTTATTCGCATCATTCATCAAAAGCCCACTGATTATAAGCTCTGAGTCAATGGACTGTCAGCTTCTTTCAGTGGAATGTTTCACAATGATTTATCACCATAGCTGATGGTATGCAACAGATGCAGCAGATGGAGAGAGATTAGCTGGAGTATTTCTTTAAGGCTCATTATCCACTAACACTTTATTTGGATTGGCCCGTTTTGATGCTTTGTGGATGGTTACCTTACATTCAACTATTCGCTTATTAGAGTCAAATTAATAATCCGGTATGGTAACCTGACCCTAACCTAAACCTCAGCCCAAAACCTACACCCTAAGGCTGCTCGTAAACCTAACCCTAACCTAAACCTCAGCCCAAAACCTACACCCTAAGGCTGCTTGTAAACCTAACCCTAACCTAAACCTCAACCCAAAACCTACACCCTAAGGCTGCTTGTAAACCTAACCCTAACCCTAAACTAAACCTCAACCCAAAACCTACACCCTAAGGCTGCTCGTAAACCTAACCCTAACCTAAACCTCAACCCTAAACCTACACCCTAAGGCTGCTCGTAAACCTAATCCTAACCTAAACCTCAACCCAAAAACTACACCCTAAGGCTGCTTGTAAACCTAACCCTAACCTAAACCTCAACCCAAAACCTACACCCTAAGGCTGCTTGTAAACCTAACCCTAACCTAAACCTCAACCCAAAACCTACACCCTAAGGCTGCTCGTAAACCTAACCCTAACCTAAACCTCAACCCAAAACCTACACCCTAAGGCTGCTCGTAAATCTAACCCTAACCTAAACCTCAACCCAAAACCTACACCTAGTACACAAGTCTATGAATGAATGAATGAATGTTACACACATGTAGTGCCTTTCTAATACCCAAGGATGCTTTACAATCATCTAACTTAGAACACAACTACACACCAGCAGCCCATCATGCACAGCATCTCTACCAGAAGCGACCGTCCACCTGGAGGACTGCATTGAGCACTAGGGGGACCACCCAGGACAGATGCCAACCACATCTGGGCCCACATCACAACCACATCATCATTCATACATACACAGACATACACATTCATACACACACATCAGGATCATTTAGAGCCAATTCACCTGACCTCCATGTTTTTGGACTGTGAGAGGAAACCCACGCAGACACGGGGAGAACACAGAAACTCCACCCAGATGAGGACTCGAACCCAAATCCTCAGTTCTGAGTAGCAAAGTGCCAGCCATCAAACCACCATGCCGCCAGGCTGTAATGCTGGTCATAACCCTAACCTCTAAACTTAAACTCAACATTAACCCTAACCCTAATTCTAGTCCCAACTCTACTCAAATTTAAAGTTAAAACTAATGCTAGTCCTAACTCTTCAGCTGGTCTTAAAGGTAATCCCTAATTTTTACGACAACCAGAAACCTTAATCCTAATTCTAATGCATGCCCTAATCCTAAACCCAAACCTCAACTCAAAACTTAAATGTTACCCTAATCAAACAAACAATCAAACAAACAATCAATCAATCAATCAATCAATCAATCAAAATGTATTTATATAGCACTTTTTACAATGGATGATGTCACAAAGCACCTTTACATTATTGGAATCAGACTATTTGAATCAAATAATACTAATCCTAAGTTTATTGCTCATGCCAAACCCTAACCCTAACCCTACAACCCCAAATAAGAGACATTTGGGACAGTTTGGAAAAAGCTGATGATAACAAAAACAGCGTTTCTTACATTTGCTTTGACTTTTATTTCATTCTGAGAGCATGAACACAAGAGAGGTCATGTTTTGTCTGATCACCTTCATTTCATTTGTTAGAAGTTCTAAAGATTGAGGTTTTAAGGAGCAAAGATGGGCAGAGGATCTCCAGTTTGTCAGGGATTTGCATGTGTCTTTCTCTACAGTCCATAACATCATTAAATAATTCAAGGAATCTGGAGGAATATCAGTGCATAAAGGACGAGTCTAAGCTGTGATCCCTTTTGTAAACCTTTGTCTCATCTCAAACATGTGTCAGGCACTATAATACAGTTATAATCACAAATGACTTCAGTCTTTACTGTGCAGAAAAGAAGCCTGAAGTTAACCACGCCCCGCAGTGGCTTTGACTTCTCAGGGCTCAGAGGGCATCACACATCAAATCACCTCTAACATTAGGCAAAAATGGCATCGATGTCCACTATGTCCATGTAGATCATGAGTAGATGACCTTTAGGGGGCAATAGCAGCTTTTCCAAATAAAGCGAGACCCTTAGAACCCTTACGGTACTTCTGAATGAGGTATGTATAGGACTGGATTGGTCTTTACAGTTGAAGAGGTTATCTGCAGTCTAGATGTCAAGAGTACATATAAACAACTGCTCACTCACGTCTAAACAAGCGCAAAGAAGAGCCGTAACCCACAAGGCCGTAGACGAGCAGGGGCCAGAGTTCGGTTACAGTTTCTGCCCTTAATGCCGCTGACCTCATGCGCTGTCACCTTGATATGCCAGCCCACCGGCTCCGATCCAGGAAGGTCTGTTTTAAAGCCTGGCCCGCACCCGCCGTAGCATTGATTTTCATAGGCCTCTGATTATCTCCATATGGCTCTTGATGGCTTTAATTTTTTTCCTTTAATAGCCTTTTTTTTGTTCAGCGCACCCTCTTGCTGTGCGTCGGAAACAGTGGCATAAGTAAATTAGCTATGAATAAGTGCTGGTGGGAGCCCTCCATTAATCCGAGACGCCCCGCTGTCCGATAGCTGTGAACTTCCCTCCTGATCCCTCAGCGCTGAATTAGGCCTGAGAATAAGAGACAGAAAAGTCTATTGTCAGGCCTCCGATTATTCATGAAGAGACGTGTCTTTGATTACAAATTACGTGCGGCCGATTTGCGCCCGCAATTAGCCGTGCTCTATTTTTCCATTCTGCCTTTGACAAGGTACAGGACTTACAGCATTTAATAGTGAGTCACTGATGGATAGTGATGTGGTCACTCATGCTTTGACGTTAGGTTGGCACATATTGAAGCAGAGGCTTCAGTAGAATTACATGTTCAGCTTCATGTGTGTATATATGGGCACCCCTGGTAAAGCTATTTATGGGTATATATTGATACATTAATTAGTTTCATGAGAAAATGTTCATTATAATGATAAATTACATTTTAACTCACATTTAACGCACTGTGTATATATTTGTATATCAATGTGCAATCTGACCAACTTGTATTAACAGCTGTAAATACACTGTCACTCATATATTCTTAAAATGTTAACACAATCAATTATTAATCAATATTAATTAATATCATAATAACTTTTGGGACACAGTTTTCCTCGCTTTTCTTAAGAAATACACTATACAAACAAAAAAGTTTATTCTGCTTTTGTTGGAGTAACTATTTTACTACCTAATTAGGCTTTCTGCTAGATTGTGGAGCATTGCTGTAAGGATTAGATTGCATTCAGCCACAAAAGTGTTAGTGAGGTCAAGACCACCACATCCCCATCTCGAGAACACAGCTCCACAGTTCAATGCTGGGACCATTTATATTCCTCTAGCCACACCTGGCATTAGGCATGGTGCCGACAGGTTCTCCAGAGCCTTATTCTTTAGGCAGTACTTCTCTACAGGGACTAGACAGTAACTGTCTAGAGTAACTAGCGCACAAACATTTGGACATATAGCTTGTGTATACAACTATATACACTGCTGCTATAACTCGGGATAGGTATCAAAGGATAAATTGGTTTAAAATCTTTTCATGTTTATGTTTCTGAGTTGAACTTGCACTCGGCAACTCTTATGATCAGATTACTTTTGAAATTGATATCTTATTCAGACAACTTTTGAACTTTTTCTGAGTTTGCAATTAGCTCTGAAAAGTCAACACTGAGAAAATCTAATTGCGGTTAAACAAATAAAACACACAAGATATACACAATATAGCAATAAACCAAAGACACAAAGTACTGTAGACATGATAAACAGAAGGAAAGATATAAGATAAGAATAGTAATATACTGTGAAAAGTACAATTATAATAATGTGTAGTACTGCAGGGTCTGATATACTGTGTATATATATATATATATATATATATATATATATATATATATATATATATATATGCTCTTCTCTTTCAGAGCAGCTCTAGCTCTACACCTCTTAGCTAAAATGATGGGATCCCCACATCTAGAGGATGTTCACCCAGATATTTTACTTCATAGAAAATACACAAATCACAGAAATGAAACAAGACATTTCTGCTTAGCAGCCAAACAGTTTGGCGTTGTGAAACAAAGGAAATTAAATGAATGCAGTTGGTGGCATTTTTCTCCCAAAATAAAGTGGAAGAAAAAATGGAATCATTCAATATTGAGGAAAAAATATGGAAACACCTTGTAATTTATATTTCTATATAAATGCAAATTAGGAAGGGAAAGATTGAATGAAAAGGATTATAAGACTCCACCAAGAAGGAAATCCAACATGGACTGCGGTAAAAGGTGTTGGTTGTTCCCGGTCAGCTGTGTCTGGAATTTGGTCTGAGTACACACAAAACTGGGAAGCTTATAATAGGGATAAAATAAGAAAAAGTGTTGCCTGCACACTGATAAAAAGTCAAAAAATTCTACAAAAATATTGATTTATTCCAAAGCACAAAAGCCACACAAACCCATCGCATCTTGCTCCTCAGTGCTCACAGATGGGCACTACAGTGATGCAAGGTGATTGGTAGGGTATTTCAGGTGGTTGCTATGATGTTGCTTAGTGGTTGCTAGGTTGTTGCTAGGGTATCGTGAGCACTGATGATACAACAAAACTAAAGATAGTTTCTGGCTCTATTTAATGAAATATATATATACGGTCGTTAAAAAGTACACCCTCTTTGAATTTGATGGTTTTATGCATCCGAAAATTCATCTGGTGCTCAGAAAATGTGATGCACTGAAAAACAGAACAGATTCCACTGTGTCAGTATTTATTTAAAAAAAAAACGACCAAAAAGGAGAAGCGTTGTGTGAAAATGAAGCACACACTTACTGCTTTCATGGGGATTAAGAGGGTAAGTAGTGGCCAGGTGCTGCTAAACAATGCTCTTACAGAATTGATCTTAGATCTTAGAGAAGGGTTATAAACCCAATTCCAAACAGCATGAAGTGCATCACTACAGTGTGAAAACTTATTCACAAGTGGAAAACATGTCCAGGAGTGGCAAGGGTGTAACTTTGGGTCCAACATTGGGGGGGTTGAGCTGGCTCCCTATTTATTTATTTATTAAATCATTTACTTTTCTAAAAGGATTCAGGAGATTTTGGGTTAACCATATTAGAAATACACTGTAATGCTTTTACTATGTATTTATTTAACTTTCTTTGTATTTACTCTGCACCTTAAACAATTAAGACATTTTTCACATTTCTTCCAACAGTAACAAACATTTTACAATTTAAGAATGTATTATATGACACACCTACATTTCTCAATTTTCCAAGTGTATGTATTTACCTGGTGCACTATAATTTGGCTAGGAGAAATTACGACACAATTCCACAAATATAGCCATTAGTAATTAAAGAAGAGCAAACTAAAACCCTTCATGTCATTTTCAGCAATTATGCTTAAATGTACATGTATGACACTGTAAATTTTGAGATCAGGTCAAAGACAACAAGAGAGTGTACTTAATTTATATAAAATAAGAGGACTTCAAGACAGTGGTAGCTTCAAATCATAGTTTATAAGGGTATTGTATTTATATAGGTATTGTACTGTACTGTGTGCGCAAATAACCACTTTTATCTTCTTTTTCTTTTGACTCATTGTCAGCTTAGGAGGAGCAGGGAGTAGCAGGTCTAGCTAAAATACCTGAACGGGTATTCATAGTGTGTCTGATACACAGCGGCATAGTTATTAAATCATCAGCTAATAATACATCTACATTTACCTCATTTTGATTTTTCTGCTTTTACAAGGCGGTGTTGTCGACCAACAATGAAAAATGTTTTTTGTCCACTTTTTGGTGCTCTTTTCATTTTTTTACGACACCCATCCCCAGCAGCTGCTTCCACAAGCAAGCAAACAGTGAGCGCTGCTGTTGGTAGAGCCAGCGGGTTGGGTGATACCAAGTTTTTGTGGGGAAAGGGGGGGTTACATTACCAAATGATTAAACATGCCAAAATTGATAATGAATAAAGAAAATTAAGTTATTCATGAAAGATGTTTTTGTAAATTGAAATTATGTGACTTTATTGGAGGGGTTATAGTGATTGGATCAGATTATTGGGGGGGTCATAACCCCCCTATCCCCCCTGCAAATTGCGCGCATGATGAGTGGACATCACAGTAATCTCACACCAAGGTCAGACCGTACAATGCTCAGAGAAATTGTAAAAACTTGCAGTGGAGAAGTGATCATTTGGACTTAATTTGCATGACCTGGGCACCTTACAATCACTGACCATGAACTCGTCCGGGTACCAAAGTATTCTAGAGTCAAATGTGAGGTCATCTGACAGCTAAAGCTTGGCTGAAGCTTGGTCATGCCACAGCATGACCTTAAGAAATCTGTACATAAACAAATACCTACAAACCTCAATAAGCTGAAGCAATGCACTAAAGACTGGGCCAACATTCCTCCAGAATTACATGAGGGATTGATAATCGAACACCAAATTATTATTTCAAGTTATTACTGCTACAAGAACTGTAATGTAATGGGGTTTAGATTCCACAGAAGCTACAAGAACACCAGTACAAACACCTAAACAGAAGACAACAAGGTTACTAAAGAGATGTGTGAACCTCACCTATGAGAGGGAACCTACTGAGCTGGAGTTCTGAGACATGCCTTGAAGCTGAACCCCCATGTATAAAAGTGGAGGTGTGTAAATTGTCACTTGTTTACATTGTGTGTAATTGGAGGATAGAGGGAGTTTTAGGTGTGTCAAGTGCTTGTTGATAAAGTGTTTCAGGGGTTGTTCTTCTCCAAAACTCTCCTAAAGTCCATTAATCAGCAGTAGTGGTTGGAACAGTGTAGTGGTTGGAACAACTCCGCCTCCCAAGTGGGCTCGCTGTTGTTCAATCACACTATACTTACAGGAGTCCTTCAGCTAGACTCCTAACATTACATTCACCTACAAATACATCATGAGTGTCTGCCAAATGCTGTAAATGTAAATGCAGTCAAGGAGTCTGGATGACTGGAGAAAAGTGACAAATCACTGGTCAAGGACATGATGCTGAAGCTTTTATCTGGTGTTCTAATGAATTCAATGTTCTAAGCATTAATTACCTCAACAGCAATTCAAGGGCAGACAAACAACAGTTTTACATTGAAATTTGGATACTTTGGATACTAAAATAGGTTTGATGAAAACGATCTCATGTTTAGGATGATAACACATCTTGTTACAGAGCATTAAAGAGGATGCTCAGGATGGGGAGGTCAACTCAATGACAGTCCAGATCTAAATCTGATGGAAAGCTTGTGGTGAAAATAAAAAAGTATCATGATACAGGGGTTATAATTCAATATATATACATTAGGGGTGTGTATCTGTCCAATAAATGATGATCCGATATGTATCTCGATTCATGTGGTACGATACGATTCAGAAACTATATTTTAAACTGGACCGATTCGGTTTGATTTGATTGAGTAGGACTTAGATATAATTGGGTTCAGTATAATAGGGTAGAAAATAATACAAGTTACTTGTTTAAAATAGATAATTTTACATTGAGTCAACATAAGTTAAGACTAAAAATGTGTTTTTGTTTTCAGACAGATTAATGAAACACTAGAGAACTAGTAAAGTTGTATTTGACATGTGAAGTCAGAAACAGTAAAATACTGTGGTGTTGGGATGTGGTACCGGGGCTCCAATGTTTTAAACAAGTCCCCAAAGCCCTCGTTCTCCACCACACAGTCTGGTCTTAAGTCTTTGACAATGAACCAGGCTATTGAAGCCGTTATTACTTTGGCTCTACCTGAGTTGTGGTCGTTGTGGTCAAGTTTTGGCTGAAGAAGTCCTGTTTTTCTGTGTTTGTCTTGCCGTGTCTTTGGGCTAACGGTGCTAACGTCCTCATCACTACTTTCACCATGTCGTCTCACCAAATGAGTGGTGAGGTTAATACCGGTGTACTTGAATGCAACTTTGCAAACAGCAACGGTTTTGTCTAGTTTTCAGTTCTTCGTGTAAAAACCGAACTTGACTGTGACGAGACGTGACTGTGACAAATATTATATATATATAGTAAGCATGGTGATATATTTCCATTTTTTTTATTTAATTTTAGCTTTCCTAATGCTAATGTTAGCGCTGTGCCCTTATGCTACTTTTTTTATGTTGGAGTGGAAGAGTCCAATGGCTGAAGAGTCAACAACACAGCCATCTAGCTGTTGGGGGTACTAGATAGATCACATATGTATTGTTAAGGTGATGTTAAGTAACGGTAAAGGTAAACAAAATTGGCAGGTGACGTTACATTTTAGCAAATCCATATAATTAAAATCTTCAAGTGAAATGACTGAAGCAGCTTCAAGGTAAGCTTTGTACTAGTAGACTTAAACATGCAGCATCATGAGTAAAATGTAATGTTTCACAGCCTTATGTACCATTCAGTTCTCTTACAGTAGAAATGGGTTACTTCTATACAGAAAGCTTGATTACATGTAAAACAAGCATCTTAGCATTTACTGTGACACTGAGCTTTTACTTTCTGACACTGACTTCTACAAGCTGCTAATCGTCCTGACAATACGTCCCACCCCCGTACACAACTCTGTATAAACACAGAACATTTAACAGCACACTTATACAGAACGTTGTGTTAAAGAGCACTATGTGAGATTTCTTACCCACTGCAGTAAGACTCTACAACAAGTCTCAGTGCTGAGACTGATCTCCTGTCTGAACTCAGCTCCATCACATGGTAATATACTGTATTCTTCTGTAGGTGCACAGAGTACTGTAGAAATGTCTGTAGATTTTACAGTAAAGAGCTGTCAAACCATAACAATAAGTCTGAACTGTAAACAAGGTTGAATACAGTTTCTTTACCACTGAAATAACAAACACTAGGGGTGTAAAAATTTTTGATTTTGACTTAAACGATGTGAGTGCATCAGTACACGGACCCCTGAATTGGTCTATTTGTTAAATTAACTGGCCGATGGCCCGGTTACATAGCTGTCAATCGGTTTGGTGTTACTGATGTGCCTCTGCTGCTTGCCCGCCCCTCCCCTCTTTCTCTCCTCCGCCCCCCTCCCGCAATACTTCTCACAGTCACATTTGAAAGACAAAAATGTTTGACGCACATATATACAACGCTCTGCTGAGCTTAAAATTTAAAGTTTGGAAGAAGTTCGGTCTTTAATTGAAGAACGGAGAACATTTGGTGAGACGACATGAGGAAAGTAGCGATGAGGATGCTAGCACCATTAGCCCAAAGACACGGCAGGACAAACACAGAAAAACAGGACGTCTTCAGCCAAAACTCGACCACAACTCAGGTAGAGCCAAAGTAATAACGGCTTCAGTAGCCCGGTTCATTGTCAAAGACTTAAGACCAGACTGTGTGGTGGAGAATGAGGGCTTTGTGGACTTGTTTAAAACATTGGAGCCCCAGTACCACATCCCAACACCACAGTATTTTACTGTTTCTGACTTCACATGTCAGATACAACTTTACTAGTTCTCTAGTATTTCATTCATCTGTCTGAAAGCAAAAACACATTTTTAGTATTAACTTATGTTTAATCATAATGTAAATTATTTATTTTAAACAAGTAACTCATATTATTTCCTACCCGATTATACTGAACCAAATTGTATCGAAATCCTCCTCAATCGAATCGAACCGAATCGAATCGGTCCAATTTAAAATATATCGTCAGATACACACCCAATTTTTTCCCCAATTTTATCACATTTATTTTAGCTTCTGTAAAGTGAAGTACCATAAATACATGTCAGCCAAAACATTCACTTTTATGTCTTTTTTGAAAAAAGTATGATGTTATTTTACATATTTTTGTTAAAACAATAACATTATTCAAATTCATTTGAATTTCTGTATCATTGAAATACCGTAAATACACGTATCAGCTAAAACACACTTTTTAATTTTTACTATTTTTTCTTTTACGATGTTATTTTAGTTTCTTTATCAGTGAAATACTATAAATACATGTCAGCCATACCACAATTGTGTTACATCTATTTTCTGGTAAACAACCCAGCAGGCACAGGACGTTATTAGATGTTATCCTGACATTATATTTTTGTCAGATGACGTCATGACCAACATTCAACCAAAAATGAATGTTTATTGGCGTTGGTGTCCTGCTGGGAATACATCACTCCTAAGTTAAATATCCACAGTAAATATGAAGTCAAACTCCAACATTAACTGTGAAATCAGCAGCACTGATATCTGTTCACTGCAATAGATGGAGGCGGCACGGTGGCTTGGTGGTTAACACGTTCACCTCACAGAACTGGAATCTGGGGTTCAAGTCCCCATCTGGGTGGAGTTTCCATGCTCTCCATGTGTGTGGGGGGGTTTCGTCCAGAGTCTCCAGTTTCCTCCAACAGTAGTGGATAGTAGGATACGTTGTACCAAATTGTCTGATTAATGCTCAGTAATAGACTGTAAACAAAGCAGTTCTTTAATTTAAATGTATGGTTGCCATGAAAAGCATACTTTCATGTCTTACACATTGCAACCATGCAGATGCTAGTTGATATATTCATACAGGCCTATCTATCTAAAGTTAGCCTGAGCTTGGTCTGTCTGTAGAGGCACAATGGAAGCAAATGTCTTTTAAAAGCTAAAACACAGTAATGAATTTATTTTCATGGGAGCTAAAAAGAACATAGTCCACTCTTTAAAAACGTGCATTCCAATATTACATTTATTGAGAATTGGGCCTGAGCAATAATCCATGCCTTCCTGTCCACATTTTAATCCATTATGAAACATTATGAGTCCTGTCTGATAGATAAAATGCATTTCAATAACCCATAAGAAGCTTATGGCATGCTATTGCCTGTGAGCTACACTGGGAATTACACATGGCCTCTAATGCTTTTCCCCTCTGCTCCCTTCACTCTATCAGAAGGGAGACAATAGTAGATACAGTACATTAGAAGTCCACGTATTCGTTAATGGAAGGTTTAGTGAATACTGTGCATGAAGTGGAGGCTTCTTTGCCCTGTAATTATACACGAAAGGAGTCATTGGGATGGAAGGCTGCAGTGTAGTGCGTAATCACTGTGAATGGTGGGTACAAACAGCCAAAGCATGAGACATCACTTCAACTTGAGGCTACTTATAGCAGAGTTATTAAAGCCACCATTAGTAATGTTCCAAAAAGTGCATGAAACTGCAAACTTTATAAAAAAATCTCTCTAATATACATTAAACACAAAACCTGCCTTTGTGACATTACTTCAGGTTGATTGTGAATACGGCTGTTGTTATTATGTTGACCTTAATGCTAAACATCCATTTTTAAGATTTTATTTAAATGTTTAACCCTCCTATTACCTTTGGGGTTAATTTGACCCCATTCGGTGTTTGTCAGCTTTAAATAAATGACTGACATCATTAATTTTCATAATTTAATGATCACTGCTGGGTAAACATAACATTAATATGATGACATGTTTTCAGTGTTCTGTACACATGATGCACATATTCATGTTATTTGGGGTCAATTTGACCCCATGCTGATTTATCTGTATAAAACATATAAAAATACCAACATTTTACAGAGAAGAATGTGAGACAGAGGAGACTGTCTGAGACAGAGGAGACTGTGTCTGAGAC
>BRDA01068153.1:0-30683 GCA_036984385.1 Crenuchus spilurus
ATTGATAAAACTTTTCTCACACTCCTTCTGCATTTTGGCCAGTTTTGGTTAAATAAATAATGAGATGGTGTAATTTGTCATGTGCGTTTTTTTTTAACCTAATTTTAATACCTTTTAACGACAAGATGATGGTCAATTATGTCCTGATAAAACCACATAATTCAAAAAAGATGCACTTTGTTTCCCACATGACTATATGTTAATTGAAAGCTAATGCAATTGCTTTTATCTAAAAAATCTCCAGAACATTAGGTTTTGATTATGATAAAAAGTATACAATACAATAAGTGTCATCAGACGTGTTCTTTCTCTCTCTCTCTCTCTGATGAAATGTACTGAGCTGTATAATAGGGCTCATATATACTGTACAATAGCCAAGATTCAAAGCAGAGTCAAAGAACCAAATCTTTTTGAATCGACTCACCATCACTACAGGAAATAGCGGATTATAATCAGGGGTGCACATAATTTTTTTGGTCTAGTTCTCAAAGGAGCACCTACAGATGTTGCTTGGTGCTCACCTTTTACAATGCTGGAAAATACTACAAGCATGGATCATCACTACCTCCTGACATCCTTCGTTTCTTTGGAGGTGGTGGAATACCAAAGTAATTATGTAATGTAGCTTGTTTTTTGGACATGCTGATGAATCGGTGGAAATCTTAAAACCAGTGAAAAAATAAACTATGCTAGTTATCAATTAACTACTCTCTTGAGCCCGTCTATGTTACCGTCAGGGTTGCCAGATCCATCAAAATTATTCAGCCAAAAGTCAGTCTAAAACCCGCCCTTCAGAAGCTTAAACTAGCCCAAAATATGTCCGTCACATGTTTGAAGCAAATGGCAAAACAACTAAGAGTGTTCGACTTACCATATTAGCTAATGACCTCTCTCTCTCTCTCTCTCTCTTGATCTCTCTCTCTGTCTCTCTCTCTCTCGATCGACTTTGTACACGTTTGAACGCCGTGTTGAAGTAATATCCTAGACAACCGGCCGCGGCAATTTTTAAAAGTTACCCAATAAAACGCATCCCGCCACCCTTCAAAGTTCACCCGTGACAGGATTTTTTAAAAAAGAATTTGGCGTGAAAACTGCGAACCTGTCAATTCCGGTTTCCGTGGCCAAACATAATCAAGTAAATGGTGCGCAAACACGCGTCACATTGTAATTCACGTTGCTCATCGTTAATTTTGACCACGCATGCGCACCTGCGCACCACTTATGTGCATCCCTGATTATAATAGATATTTTCACATGACAAGCGATTTTTAGTTATTTATTTTTGGGCATAGATCTGCCCTTCCCTACTGTGAGTGAAACCTGATTAAACATTTATACAGGAGGTTTGGTAAACTAGTTAACATATGCAGGTAACCATGTACTGTTATAACATTTGCTAGAGCTGTGTGTATGTTTTACACAGGGCGCTGAATATGTGAAAAGTGGTTATCAAAACCAGTCAACTGACACCTCACCTTTACAGGATTTCATGTGTTAGTTTTTAATCAACAGGACGCTGAAAATGTAGCTAAACCAGTCAGCTAGCTAGATGGCTAGTTAGCAAATGTTACAAGGCTAGCTAAGGGTGAAGCAGCTGGATAGAGGACTGTTTGAGATTTTTTTCCTTGGTGTTGCCAGTGATTTGTGGTATACTAGTGCTCCAAAAATGAGAATAGAGAAAAAAGTTTATTTGTGTTCATAATTGAGTTCATAAAGGTAAACTCATATTTTATAGTCATTAGACAAAGTGACATATTTCAAGCCTTTTACTTTTAATGTTGATATTCTTTAAGTGACTGAAATTGAAATATTCTAATCATTTGAGGTTCTAGATTTATGATTTTCATGAGCTGTAAGCCAAGCTGATCAGAAAAACACGTTACATATAATAATATTTTTTAGTTTTTTTTTTTTTTTACACAACACTACATTCATCATTCAGTCTTGTTACATTCAGTGGTTTGGCTTACAAAAAACTATCACACCTGCAGTTATGTTGCTGTGACAAAGTGCATATGCTGGCTGTGACAAAGTGCATACCCTGGACCTGGATGCTCCTCACTAAACGCACTTCACACTTTTAAAATCATGAAACACTAACTCCGAAACAGCTTCTAACTTAGCTGAATGGCTGTAAATGTACAGGACAGGGATCCAAAACTAGGAACCCATTTTGATTTAATGCATTATGTGTGGCATATTTAATTTAATTTAGCTTCATAACAAAAGTTAGTAAACAAGCACCTGACGATTGTGATCTGAAATGATCTGCATCTGAAGGACATTATGTTTTTCGTTTCTTTGGCTTCACTCCAAAGCTTTTTTGGCAACACTTGGTGTCTTTATTTTTATGAGTTTTCAAGAACACCATTCATTTTTGATCGATTTCTTATTTGCAGATGAATAACGTCTTTTTTGTGATGAAGAACGATATCAATATTGGTAAAGAACTCACAGCTCAAGAAGGAATACAGTTTGTGTCCAAAAAAGCATTGCCACTCTTCGCCTCTTTTGTAGTGTTGCTTGCACTTTTCTGGAATAACTCCGCTCCATAATCTGAAAGAAAATACATTTTAAAGTAGTTCAGGTCTTGAAGATTAACAAAATTTTGTGAACATTGTGTAGGTGTAATGCTGAAAAAGAAATGCTATCACTGTTACCGGATGATTACTAGATGCTATCATCTTACCGGATCCCTTTTTTAATAGCATCCACAGGAGAACAAGAGATGCTGTCTGGACACTCTGGAGCCTTTTGCTGCTTGCTCTCCAGAAACCATCCAGAATCGACCAGACCTCTGACCTGTGTGTCTGCCCCCAGCTGCTCCAGCTGACTGGCTACCTTCTCGATGTTGAGTAGCACACCTGTCCCTCCAGCGCTGCAGGTAAGAGTGAATTGTTTGATCCCTTTCTGACTCAAAAACACAGCTAAAACTCAACTAACACAGCTGACAAGCTGCTACACTGGGTAAAACTGGGACCTTGGGAATGCAATTTCGTTCCACCTCATGTACTACATGTGATGCGAATGACAATAAAGCTTCCTTGTATCCTTGTATCCTTGACACAGAATACAGATTGGATGGTGCCTTCTTTTGTTACTGTGTGCAAGACCACATATTTTTTTGGGCTGGCCAAACTTGTCACTAACCCCATAAGAATCTTTAGAACTCAGTCTTTCTTTGTTGCAGGACATACATAGATATTATGTCATTGTCCATAGCATCACAAGCTGTAATGTACATCTTTATGGTAGACAGGATGGGCTGAAAATAGATTTGTAGTCAGTGTTATCTATGGAGGCACTGGCTTGGTCAAACTGTGCCAGCTAGGAACTGGTCCATACATAGGTTTCCAAAATGTTAGGGGATAGGATTTCATCCCTCTGTCCTAATGTCTCTGCTTCTATTGTTTCCATCAACTTGTTAGAAGATTTAAATGCATCCCAGCAGCTATAAAATCACTTTGCCTACCATACTCCCATTTAGATCTGACGTTAATTTGACCTTTTTTTATCACCACCAAATGGAATTATTAAAAGGTCCTAAGCAAATGCTTACCTGGTTCCAGCTAGCATCACAACTTTGGCCTGTTTCAGTCCTTTTGATGCAAGGTCTTTTATCATCTCTCGAATGATCACAGAGCCCATGAATGAATATTCTGACACAGAATGTACAAACACTGAGTTCAAATAATGTCCTAATTCTTTTTTAAATACAATTTTACATCCATTATAAGTTTGGACACCTACATTTTCAAAACTAAGTCCATTAAACTTTGGAAGGGTTAAATTTTACAATGAAATGTAGCAATGAAAAATGCACCTGTTTCTTTCCCTTGCTTGGCCTTTGCTGCAGCCTTGTTACCGCTCCAAACATCACTGGAGCAGTAGGGGACAAACCTGGTCACAAATTGTGCAAAAATGCAGTCAAGTGTAAAAATAAAATAAAGGATTTGTTTAGGCACACAGTTATTTTGCTTACACTCCTTTGTGATGGAAGAACTTACACAATGTTGGCATTGTACCAGTGAGGGTTTTCTTCAGCTTGTGAAGATAGAATTCCACTCCCTAGAAATCATCACAACACAAAGCATTCACATTCAGGTACATAGTCAACTAGATGTTAAAAGAGAGGTAGTTATGATTAGTGTTGGAACAACTGGAAATACTGCTTTGGCTGATGGCAGCCTACCTTTGCGTGTCTGTGGCCACTCAGCTGAGCTCATGAGGCGAGGGATATTTTTATATCTGGAATCGCAGGTCTCCTTATTGTAACAGCACCAACCACCTAAAAATAATTCACTAATATTAGCCAGACATCCGGTTTGTCTAGAATAACCCTGTTAGGCTTTTGTTCAGGCTTTCAAAGTATGGACCACCTGCATTGACTACACAGTAAAACATGGCTGGTGTGGGAAAGTGTAAGTGTGTTAACACTTACAGTGCTAGATTAAATCATTTATATACCCAGGTTAAGTCAGAGCTTAAACTAAATGTTAAGAATTTTAAATTTCAAAGAACCCTTAGAGTATAAAATTAATTCAAAATATAATTATAAAATTAAATCTTACAGACTGAATTTAAGTATTAAGCAATAGAGTTCACTAATGAACTAAGTACTGTGACTCAAGACTATATATATATATACTCAAGAAGTGCTTCACCTTAGTCTTAGCGTACATATAAGTGAAACTGAAGTGCATGGGGCCCCGAGTGGCTCAGCGGGCAAAGACGCTACCACTATGACCAGAGGATCGCGAGTTCGAGTCCCGGTCATGCTGTTTGCCATCAACAGTCGGGGCCCAAGAGAGCAAAAGATTGGCAGTGCTCTCTCTGGGCGGGTAGATGGCGCTCTCACTCTATTTATCACTTTCACATTGCAATGTCCGCTGGCTCAGGCATCTACTGATTGGTCCAATCGGAGCTGGGGACCCTGTGTGCCTTCCCCAGAGCGTGTTAGGCTCTCCAGTGACGGTGTATCAGCGGTGGTTCGAAAAAGAAGCGGTGGCTGAATCACACGCTACGGAGGAGGCTTGTGCTTGCCTGCACCCTCCTAGAGTCAGGGACAGTGCAAAGTGATGGGGAGAGGCCTAAAGGAGGGGATGGGTTAATTGGCTACCACTACACTGGGAAGGGGATAAAATTGGCAAAAACTTAGAAATAAATAAATTTAAAAAAAAAACAAGAAACTGAAGTGCATGAAAATTACAGTAGTATCATGTGGTTCCAGTAAGAAGCATAACAGTATACACTCTCATGGTTTCCTTCTGTATTATTGTCTGGGCAAAGTTAATCCAACTGAATGGCAGGTTGCTTTACTTGCTTAGTGATGACACCATGAATCGCATCCCTAAATACAAGTGAAGCAACATGATGTGACTCAGTCCAAAAAGCAAAAACAGCATGTGTCTGAGATGTCCACCAGTCAAAATAAAGCTGAGCAATGCATATAAGCCTGCTGACTCTCCTTGACAAAATTAACTTTTGAATACTCACCCTCCAAAAATATCAGCCACCTCTTACTTCCTTTGAACTCCTTTAGGTAAAACCTGTGGACCACATATAAGTATAGATAGATTTATGAATGGGTGACATATCAGGATATATCTTAATGGCTCCTGCATTTTATCATCAAGGAAGCATTTTATATAAAGATACATATAAAAAAAGGTTTATGAAAACGCTTTGATGAAAGATATTTATTAATTATTAGTACTTTGAAATAATGTCCATAATTCAATATTATTTAATCTTATGCTGTACATACCGTACACTAAACCAGTGTGAATTGACTCAAAATGGACTGAAGTGGTACTGAGCTCTTACAAGTTGAAAGTACAATTCGGTAACTTGCTAAACTCTATAACAGCCTGCCTGCGGGTCCAGACTTTCCTCTTTCACTCTTACAACATAATTTCATAGTGGTAACTCTGTGTTGTGTTTGCTGGTTAATGTCTTAATAGCTGAATAATAAGCCTGAAGTTTAGGCTAATGGGTTTGTCTTGTTGATCTAGTTAGTCCAGTTTCATTTGAGTCATGAGTCATAAAGCTTAATTTTGAATTGAAGATGTTTTCATGATATTTTGGTCTCACCCAGCTGCTGTACCATCATTGCATGTGGCCGGTGTGTTCCTAAGGAAGTGCAGCTTCATGTCTTCTGTGGGCTTGTTGGTGGATGCTCCTGGCTGGGTTCCTCCACGAGATGCAGGGCTTGTGTCTTTGCTGGAGCTGGCTACAGGTCCAGATCCAGGGTGTGAGTCCTCATCTGGGACATGCTGGGTAACTTCAGCTGCTTGGGTGCTGCTGGCTTTCTTTGCTGGTTTGCCACTTGGCTTGGCATTGCGGTTGTTTTGGCAAGAAATGCCCCCCAGCATAACCAGGAATATCACATGGCATAGAATATTCATATCAAATCCAGCAGGACCTTCTTGAACAAAAAAACATAAATAACTTGTAACATTCATGAAAAGCTAATTCTTGAATACTGTAATTCAGTATGAACAATAATGAAGGACTACAAAACAATAAAGCTAGCTGTTTATCAGAACACAGGCTTGTACCAAAACGAACATACCTTTTGGAAGCAACCGGTCCTGGTCACCTTGATCTCAGGAGGAGTTTTCTCCACAGTGGACCACCACGGTCGCTACAGGAAAGGCAGTAAGTGAATTTTTGAAGCGTCCTGACTTGATCTTGGACTATGGATGTGCTCAGTTCTAGGCTTTATAGTGCCACCATATGGATTGCATTTCCTAGCATCCCCTTTGAGCCAGTGCCAGCCCAGGGCTGTAACTGATGACACACCAAGGCTGGATGTCTGATGCCGAGAAGAAAAGATAACAGGCACTCTACCAACCATATTTCAAAGACTACGCCTCCCCTCCTAACTGGGTCCCACAACAACCCCTCCTTTGCTAAACGCTTAGCCCAGCTTTGATTTAAACACCTACATGGCTGAAATACCTGCACAGCCCTTCAGATACATGGTATGCAACAGGTCAGTGGGGCAAACTTCTTCTGCTCACTCCAACAAGAAACAGTGCCTAGTAATGCCTAGCGCCTGTTTATAAGCTGGTGAACAATGAGGAACAAATTTGCTCAATGTCTGAGAGTTGTCATATCTGCTTTTGGTGGTGGTAGAGCCATTCCTTTATTACAAGAGTCAGACATGACCAAAATCCAAATTATCCAGTCCAATTATCCAAAAGACACAAACTGGAGAACCTCATAATGCTTCTTTAAAGCAAACTCCTAAAATATCATAAATGCATTTGTGCAATCTGAATATTTTTTATTTCACTTGGGAACATAATCCAACGTAGTCCCATTGAAAAGTAATACAAGCGTCTATGCTTAGTTTAATTTAATGCACATATTTCTCAATCTAATGTGTTATTACATGCTAACAGTACACTGGCAATTGCCTTATTGTGTAACGATCCGTGCAAAAATTCACAAACAACTCACAAAACTCAAACAATGCCATGTCCTCATGCTCATGCAATTTTGTACAACTATATCTATGATTAAAGTTTCATAAGTCATTTATGAATCTCTTGGAGTCCCATGAAACACAATCAATGTATAAGCGTATTTTACCTTCGGCTGAATGGCACAGGTTGAAGCTGGCTTCAGAACGAGGAGTTTGACGGCGGGGAGGAGTATTTGAAACTGATCTAGGATAGCTTTAAGCTGACGTAGTGATCAGCAAAATACATCACTGGTCTGGCCTCTAAAATTCTCATCAATGAAATGTACACCATCCTAACATGTCAGTCAAGCCATTAATGAGCACTTAGTGCTGAGACATGCTTAGACGAATGAACATACATACCCCATACATACAGACAAGGACACAGAGGGGAGGTCACTACGCACTGCACTCATCCAGTCACACAAGTCAACGGTGTAATTGTAAAGACTTTAGAATCCTTACTGATGTAAAAACAGATTCCATTGTTTTCAGTTGGAATGTTTCATTAACAGAGCACTTGTTTGTGGATTTCATTAATATTGCTTAAAGAGTTAATTAGTCAATTCTGCAATAAAACACAAAAGTCAAGAAAGGCACTGCATCTATTTTATCTACATAAACAAACCTCAGTTTCATGATTGGTTATAGAATAAGTTAGTATATATAAGGCAACTTCAAGATTAATATCATTCCCGCACACACAGGAAAAGCACACAAAATTATGAGGTTTACCTTGTGACAGATTAATGTTGTTTTCCCCAGACGATTACAGGAACCACTTTTAGACATCATAACATTTTTTAAGTTTATGTGTTATGTGAAATGTTATTTTTATCATGTTAAGACATCTGGGTGCTTTAAAGTGCTGCCAGAAAATATTTCACATACGTGAAAATATTCAGTTAAGAAATGTCTAAAGAAGTCATCCAGTGACATTGCTTTTTGAATTTGATGTACTGAGCTTAAAAAGCTTTTCATTCTTTTGCTATTCAAAAGCATGCAAACCTCCGTCTGTCTTCCCAGAAATCACTGCAACAATCTGTTAAGCAGACCTCAAAGCGCTTAAAAACTGAGAAAAAGTGGTGTAAATCCTTCATACTTTTTACAAAACAAGCCAGAATGTTTAGGAAAAAAAACGTTTAGATGGCATTGCTGGTCTTTTATGTCTTTGATATCGGTTTCAACAGATTTTTGCAAAAGCTGGCAAGACACAGCAGCTCTTCGGATCAATAGACAAGACTTCTGTCTGTATGACTGGACCTGAAACCCACACAAGACCAGATTCCAAATGCCTCATATGGTCAAAGAGGAATACAGTGACAGCAGTCTTACTTATGCATTAAGATGTCCTCAGTGTCATATGAATTTATATATATTTGTGGTTTTTTGTGAACTGATCATGGATCTTGGGTTTGTTCTTTCTAAACTACAGCATTTACTTTGTATGGGAGTTGTGGTCTGGGTCTAAGCGGAATGCAAGTCTAGACACATTGAAATATTATTTTTATAAAGCTTTTAGTGTTGCTATAGGCATGACTGAAATTGGCATCTTGGATGTGCTTTCTGGTCAGTTTGCATTAGTTTGTCTTATTTCCGGATTTATTTATTTTGAGAAATTATTTTATTGATCTCTGTAGATTAATTAGTCTGAATCAGTTTGTATAAGTTTTAGTTTAGTTTGAAATGTATTCGAAGCGATTATTTAACTTAAGAGATAATGATTCACTTTAGTTTGGAATGTGCCTTTAGAAATTCATCCCCAAGGTCATCTGCTGACACGGCTGCACTTGACAAGCACTTTGTCTACGGTAGTGTGTATGAGTGTCATCACCATATACACATCATCAAGCACATTTCTCAGCTGACACCCATCAAAGCATGCCGTGCTGCTGGGAATTGTAATACATTGGATTTTTTACACTCCATGATGCTGGAAGGTTGTGATCAACAAGTAAACATAATACCTAGAACTTTAACCTCCACAGTTTACTCACCAGACACATGACAAGGCTGTTTAATGCATGGAGATGATTTGAAACAGTTGGTTGAAGTGAGCAATGTGAAGGATAGCATAATCTGAAAATCTACGCTAGTCACGGTTGTCACCAGTGCTCAACTCCAATTGTTATGGGAGAAATATAAATGCAATGGAGAAGACGACTTGTCAGTTCACAGATCATAGGAGGCATTACGTTTGCTGAGACGCATTGCGTAGCTACAGGCGTCAATCTTCAGAGTTGACATCTAAGGCTTTGGAGGACTAGTGCAAAGAACAAGATGGCCACTAAAGAGGACTAACAGGTGGCATGCCTGCTTAGGGCCAAGCCAAAGTCTGGCATTATGGTAGATGACATGCTAACCTTCTGTAAACTGCCAGGCAGTCAGTGGGATTGATGGTTTGGCAAGCTCAGTGCGACTCAAAAGTGATATAACGCCCAAAGAAAACGAGTGGCATGATGCTCAGGTTCTACTGCAAGAGCAGAGCTGAGAGGAGGGGTACTGTCAGATAATCTCCTTGTACATTGAATCAATGTGGTGACAACTTTGTGAGAATGCAACACACTTGTTCGCACCTACGGTTAGGAGTCTCATGATGTTCTTTGATGTTTGGTGCAGTTCGAATGTTCATGCAAGTAGATGCATTTGCTGTCATACCAAACCGAGTTTAAAGCACAAGAGACAGAGCTCAGCAGTCCTACCTGCATGTGTCCAGATGCTCGTTTCAGGCCACAGTGAGGTCGGTCTGCACGAGTCTGTGGTGATCACCAGCTGCCTAACTGGGCCATGGGAGGCCTTGTCAAATGCTTGGCTGAATAGCTCCAAGAGCCAGCCGAGGCTCATGACAGAGGCAAGTAGCAACGTGGCCTTGGAGTCATGCTGTATCTGCCACCCTCGCTGTCATGGCCGCTGATTGATGGTTACTGGGGTCACACTGCTCTCAGGCACCTCACATAAGCTGCCCCAGCTGATCTTCAACGCGCCCGCTGGAGGTGCCAACACAACTGCTGGCCCCCTGAACAGCAAGATGACTTAGAAAGACAAACATCCATACGTCCACTCGTGCTCACCTGTTCCAAATTACACTAATGTGAATTTTACTGTCATGCTTATGTGAGTGATGGACCTATAGCATAACAGTGGAACAGTTACGGGCTAATTGCACTCGATCAATAATTGCATTCGATCAATAAAATGTAAAAGATTGTTTGTTAAACCCACTAGATTATGTCTAGTTTGGAATCAGTCTTTATTTTTTAATATGTGCTACTTGATGGTAAAGGGTCATGAACACAAAGCTAAGATTTATTTCTTAAATGAGATGTCAGACAAATTCACAGATGAAATATGAATTTTGCCAATTGCTAAGTCCCGTAATTCATTAAATATGTATTAGTATGGACTGTATTATAATATATTATCAGCTGTGTGATGATGGTGTGCATCTTTTGCTTTCATTCACATTAATATCTTGTCATTTGTATTAAAACTCAAACAATCAGTCAATATCAAAATATCTTAATCAGATAATGCAGATTTATATGTTTGTAGATACATACTTAAGTGATGATAAAGCAGTGTCATGTTCGTTGGGGAAAAAATGAGAATGCCTTGCGGAGGACAAAATTCTCTTCTATTTATGGACAATGTGCTATCGTTCATCTCATGTTTCCCTTCACGGAATGGCCCAGATATGAAAATGTACATATGTCCTTTATGATATGGAATACAGGTTGGATTCTGGCAATGGGCTTCTCAGAAACTACGGGTCAGCATCCCGTGGTAGACCATTAGTTCATAATGAATTTATTTGTACCTGACAGACTGCATTTAAGTTAGGGCACAGTCCTATGTCCACATGTCCTTCAGGTTGACACACTTCAGTGTATGGGAGGCTGTATACACAGTAAATCTGCCAGTGTTAAATCAACACTATTGGAGTTAAATTAACACTGAGAGTGTTACATTTTGACACCCTCAGTGTTAATTTAACTCTAACAGTGTTGATTTAACACTGGCAGATTTACTGTGTAGACATATAAAATAGAAATAAATATACATTTAAACAAATAAATGTGATATAAATCTTAACAGCTTTAAACAAGGTACTTAGACCTAGTACTAAGAATTCATACTGAATATGATTTATGGCCATTATGTTTCTACACTGTTGTTAAGAACACTGCTCATTAAAACATTTAATCACGGTTTTCAGGTAAATGAATTTAAATACTCACATATGCCATATATTAATTTATAAAACCTTTTGTTTTAAGTGATGTATTGTATTTTGGATCATTTTGTCCTGAAAATGACATATAGGTAGCCAAACAGAACACTTAAGTACTAACTGGACTGGACACAGTGTAGCAGTGCAAGTTTTACCCCCTGATTGACAGCTACACCATCAGATGCCAAGAAACAAAATGATCTGCATCCGAAAGTTTTTATGAAAGGTGTGGATTTATATTATTACTGCTTACAAAATTTACGGCAATGATTTTTCACAGACACAGGGCCATGCCAGTTAGATTTTTATAGCCCTTTTCATATTCTTGTTGCTGATTTCCTGGTTGATATAAAAGTGGATTCTTCTCTGGGGTGAATTTAGGCAAAGCAGACCATTTCTATAGACCTCAAAGAATAGCTGGACATATTGCAGTGACAGACATAGAGCTGTTACTGTGAAATTGGCATGAGCCACATGTTCAACTCCTGAAGGTTAATATAGATATAAATTTTATGGTGTGCTGTTATTAACACCTCTGATGTGCTTGGAATCATCACTCATGGTTTTGTTTAACGGCAGAAGCCAAGTAATATTCATCTATGCTTTCTCCTTTCTTTAAAGGCTTGCATCATGCTATGAAGATGTCAACGCTAATAACATGACAAAGTAAAAAATTCCAGCCTTGAGCTAATATAGCACATACTGTGAAAACAAGTACTGTGTGTTTAACTGATGGTGTTTAGGTTTTATGTTCCAGTTGATGCATCGTCATTGTTCAGAATTTATCCATCCATCAATTATCCCATCCGCTTAACCCTTATCAGTGTCATGGTTAGTCCCCTACCCCCTCATCGGGAGCAGGGCAGGGCATTGCACTATCCTAATCAAGCCCAGGATAAGGTTCCAGTCCATCGCTGGGTGCCCACACACACAAACACACAAGGACAATTTAGAATACCCAGTTCACCTGACTTCCATGTTTTTAGACTTTGGGAGGAAAACCACACAGACACGGGAAGAACATGAAAACTCCACTCAGACAGGGACTGGATGATCAGAATCTAAGACACGATATACATTTTTCAACACATTTTGTCTTAAATTGCATATTTTAAACAGGTTACAGGGCAGGTTTATCAGGGCAGCATGCTAGCTTGGTGATTAGCCTGTTGGCCTCTCAGCACTGGGCTCCCTACCTGATTGTAGTTTCCATGTTCTCATTGGGTCTGTGTGGGTTTTGTCCCACAGTCCAAAAACACAGACGTCAGGTGAATTGGTTACTCTAAATTGCCCTGGTGTGTCTGGTCAGCGATTGATTGGCACCCCATCCTGGCTATGGCTAAAACTGTGTAATGCCCTGCCCAGCACCCAGTGGAGGGCTATGGGGACACACCATCACTCTGAACTGGACTAAGCAGTTAAGAAGAAGGATGGATGGATATTTTATCATGTAGTACATTGTGATTTTTGAAAGGTAATGCATAGCTTATTTTTCAGGCATTTTTGTGTTAAGATCATCTTAACTAGTAGAGAGATTGTTCAGTGTAATGCTCACGCTGCCATTTAAGGATCATCTTTTTGCTAAGATGTTTATGGGAAACACAGGCCAGTATTCCTTTGTAACACAGTGACAGCTTCAGATATCAGTCATTTGAGAACCTGAAATTGAATGAAAACTGAACTAGGTTCTCTTATTATCTGTAGATTTCAGAGGCACATAGGCTTGTCAAGTCAGTATACTCATCACATGAAACTCCATAACCACACGGTCAACTACTGACTAACTTCAGATTTGAATGGCCCTCTGCTTTCACCGGTTTCACTGAGATATATCTTCCAGCTGTACAAATTTCAGTTAGGACAGACATCCTTGCGTATCATAGAGTGGTCCTTAACTTAGCCAGAAGTTTGTAATACAAACTGTTGCAGTCAAAAGTCTGACTCTGTGAGGCTAAGTGTTTGGTAGTCTGAAGAAAACACATGGCAGGTTGTATGTGCTTTAGACCGGACCTGTAGAACTGGACAGAAACCTGCTGTGTTAGGAACCAATTCAACTGAAAGACTTTGTGGTGTAACACTAATTTTACGAAACATTTATCATTGTCCTTTCTCCCGTCATGTACCACAATCTTTGTTTTAAACTGTTAGGTGATTTATGTCTAAAGATTGTTTTTCTCCTGTGGTGCAGTGTTCATTTACACCATTTAACAGAACAAGCCAAGCGATTAACTTACAGCTGTATGTATGGGCAGCTGCTCTTATTTGAGATGTGAAAAATAAACACATTTAGTGCAGGAATGTAACACCTCAAAAGAGCTGGAAAGCTGTCAATGATATGATACCCATTGTAAAACGATATCAGTACCATACCTCACTTAAAACTTTTTTTTTTTCTCAACTCTCAGACCTGAATTTATGGACTGTTTTGCAACAGGAGCTAAAGGGGGCATTGGTGATTTATGAGGGGTATGCGTCATGTTTATTTATATATGGAGAGTGGTACATTGGTAGTTCAGCTTGTATCGTTACAGGGTGATGTCATCCAAGTATCGAAACATATGTTACCTACGGACAGGCAAAGAAGGGTTAAAGTGGAAGAAAACATCTTCAGCATATTAAAACTCCCTAAACAGCATGTCTGTGTTGTGTCTGACATATAGTATCTTTTAGATTCGCACTGAGACGGTTAATAAGGTTAAGAAAAAGTTCTAAAATCATTTTGGGATTTCTCTCCTTTTATGGAATGACAGTGAAGAGGCTATTTTCAGGAGCACAGGACTACGAGAAGATCAGAGTTACAGTGAGTTAAACTTACAGGTCTGCTTTTAGATGTGGGAACCAAGCACACCTTGCTAAAAAAGAGAAAACATTTGGACTTTATAATGGATTTTAAAACCCCTTTTATTGTGTATAAAACAAATTTGTGAAAAATCATGTTTAAAAATTCTGAAATCAAATAAATGTATTTTTTTTCTTAATATAAGAATTTGTTTTTCTTCATTCTCCAAGTGATGCTCATGCACAGTTGCAATTTTTAGCTGCATCTGTAGCAAAAATAACAGATGAGTGGTAATAAAAAATAATGATAAAGATTTTTTTAGTAATACTGAAAAAAATATTCTAGATAGGTTCCCTGTTCAGAGAACATCAAAATCATTACATTTCATAACCACTAGATGGCATGTTTCCACACTATCAGTATAGAGTAGTATACAGAGGTGCTTAAAAGTTTGTGAACCCTTTAGAATTCTGTTTCTGCATACATTTGATGTAAAACTTCATCAGACTGTCAATACAAAATATTAGACTTTGTCATTTATTTATTGAGAAAAATTATTCAGTGTAACATGCAAAAGTACCTGAACCTTGAGGACTAGCCAATAATTTGAAGATGAAATTTAAGTCAGTTGTTGTCAATTAACGGGATGACAATGAGATGTGAGTTTATTTAAATAACAGGGAGTTAGCAAAGTCTGATTTCTGAGGACCTCAGGAGAAGACCTGTTGATGCTCATCAGGCTGGAAAAAGTTACAAAACCATCTCTAAAGAGTTTGGACTCCACTAATCCACAGTCAGACAGACTGTGTAGAAATGGAGGAAATTCAAGACCATTGTTACCTCCGTAGGAGTGGTCGACCAAAAAAAGATCACTCCAAGAGCAAGGCGTGTAATAGACAGCAAGGTCACAAAGGACCCCAGGGTAACTTCTAAACAACTGAAGTCCTCTCTCACATTGGCTAATGTTAATGTTAATGTTCATTAATGTTAATGTTCATTCAGCTTGCCATCATTGATGGAACAATGAATTCTGAATATTAGAGAATTCTAAAGGAAAATGTCAGGACATCTACCCAAGAATGTTAAAAGAAGAATACGTTTTTTGGAATGGCCAAGTCAAAGATCTGACCTTAATCCACTAGAAATGTTGTGGAAGGACCTGAAATAAGCAGTTAATGGGAGGAAAGCCATCAACAACAGAGTTGAAGCTGTTTAATACAGAGGACTGTGTTAGAGGAAAATTTCTCTAAACCAATGCGCAAGACTGATCAATACTTTTCCTCAATGAATAAATAACAAAGTCTAAAATTGTCTCAGTGTTTGATTTGGTTCTCTTTATCTACTTTCAGGACATGTTTGACAATCAATTTATGCAGAAATATATAAACTTTTAAAGGATTCACAAACCACCATAAGTGTCCAGCACAATTTTTTACTCTAACTCTTTATTTTTTATTCTACCAAACCTCTCTGTTGGGTTGTACACCATGCTGAGAAACATGCAGACACATGACAAGAGATACCACCAAAGAACAATCCTTTCTTCTCTAGATCTTTAATTTGACTTGGCAAATTCTGGTTTAACCCAAAATGATGTACCATAATCAGTCAGAAAAATGCAACATAATATTACAATTAAAATAGAAACAAAATAATATACTGTACATATTATTGACACAGAAAAACACTGAAATCTGTCTTTAAATACGCTGAGACATATAAATCGCTGCCTTACAGCCAGCCTGTATTACAGCCTTCAAAAGCAAATAGCCAGGTACCTGAAGTAAACACATAAACAAGAAAACACTGGATTATATGTTGGTAAAGTAACTCCTCACTCATCACAGAAATGAAAAAACATGAAGTGTGCCCCAAAATGTTCCCCTAGGTCATGATTGAGAACCTTTAGTAAACCCCTTTGTCAGTAGTAAATTATAACTGCCACCAATTTATTGAGAGAGATAGTAACACTCACAGATTCTGCATCATGTTCCAGACCAGTGTCTTGGTGCTCCAGCTCATCATCACGAAACTCCTTAATGAGCTGGTCAGGTTACAGATTTCATTATTGAATGTCTGAGCACTTACATTCTGTCTGAAGAAACAATCTTATTTAGGGTAACATGCAAACCTGCATTCCATACCTGTAATAACTCTGTATATCTCTCTGGGTCTATGTCCATTAGCGCTCTGATTTGGCTGTTGTAGTGTTCAGAAATGCTCTCTTCCACTGCCACAGTGCAGGCCATCGCCCCCTCCTTGCCCAAAAGAGCTGTAGAGGCCCCTACATACCGACATCCAGTTAATCAGAATTATCCATACAGATACTATTATGATTATAATTCATTCACTGTTCATTTCAGTTAATCAAAGATTTGCTGTGTTGCTCTTTCTTTTCTGACATTTATTATCAGAAACAGTTTTAATTCCATAAGCTATTTGCTTATATACCATAAGCTTATTGAATTTGAAATAATGACCAGGATGTTAACGCTCAGAATGGCAACTTTACATCTACTATTTTGTCAAAAAAGAAGAAAAAACACAGGCTTTCTGGACTCCACATTAATGATGTTAAGTTTCTAAATGATCAGAATTCAACTTACCAAGTAAAAACCCTGCCACGTTCCAGAGAGGGAGCAATATTGTTGGTCTCACCCTGTTCTCCCCCAAGATTTCATTAAACTTTTGCAAATGCATTTTTTCTTGATCCCACATGTCCTGAAAATGAAGTATATTAAATATTAAAGCTCACACGTGCAGTCATGTGAAAAACATGATTTGAAAATCAACCTCAGATGACATAGCAGATTTAACCGTGTCATTATTTATTTAACATGATTTATTTAACAAAAATGAAGCCAAAATGGAGAAGTCACGTGTGAAAAGCACAGAACACCCTACTGGAATTCTATAGCTTTACATATCAAGGTATAATGAAAACATCTCCTGGCTCTTAGCAGGTCTTAAAATGAAGTAAATACCTCATATGAGCTGGATAGATGGTTAATCATTTGAGTCTAGAATTCTTTGGTATACAAATGAATTCATGGTCAACTCAATGACTGCAAGATGCCTATGTCCTCTGGCTGCAAAACAAGCCCAAATCATCACCCCTCCACTTGACATGTGTGAGCTGTTTATGCTGATATGCTGTGTTAGGTTTTCATCAAATGTGGCACTGGCCAACCCTCTCCACTTTGGTCTGTCTGCCCCAAAGGACATTGTTCCAGAAGTCTTGGGCTACATTCACATTACAAGCCTCATTACTCAATTCAGATTTTTTAACTTAGATTGGATTGGGCTGTCTTGATGGTTCACATTCATAAGTGATCTACTGTATATCTGTAATGTGAACAAATCTGTCTCTGAAACGACATGCACGCATACACTGAAACATTTATGCACGTCGCCTCCATCTAAAAACAATCTCCAACAAAAAAATGTCATGTTTGTGCAACAGGGTTGCCAATCGCAGATAAAACTTCAGAGGTGGTGGGATGCAGGGTTTTTGGTCTAAATAGAAAAGAAGATGAATGACAAAGTAAGGTTAGAATAAGATTAACTTTTTAAAAACGTCTGTGATTAGGCGTTATAGACTTTGGTCTCCTTTCAGCTTGTTTATTGCAGTTTTCTGTCAGACAATGGGCTGGAGGGTTTTGTAATGGTGGACTCTATATGATGAGGCTGAGAAGGTGAATAAAAGCCAGTTGGCTGCTTTTGCTGCTTTAGCAGCTCTGTATGTAAACACAATTGAAGCCAGTGCTGACTCAGCACTGTGTGCGTACAGACAAAAGGACACATGAAATCCAATCTGACCAGTCACATTCACATTGCTCATGAATGATGTTTATCTGATCTAAGACCAAATATGAAAGTGACATAAATCTGATTTGAAAAGATCAGATTTGACATGTTCACACAACCATGAAAAGATCAGATCTGAGTCACATTAAGGCAAAAAAAAAAAATCAGATTTGAGTCACTTTAGCCTGGTAATATGAACGTAGCTTTGTTTGTTCAGATGCATCTTTGCAAACTTAAGCTGTGTTGCCATGTTCTTTTTAGAAAGAAAAGGCTTTCTTCCAGCAACTCTTCCAAACAAGCCATACTTTTTCAGTCCTTTTCACTTCCCTCTTTCACAGACATTTACACCATCTATAACTAGCATTTTGAATGACCACACACACCCAGCATGCTCACTGTTCACACTGGATAAAGGTACTGGAGCATTCAGAGCCTCACATCCAGACTGTGTAACAGTTTCTTCCCTCAAGAACATCAGACTTCTAAACAATTAGGACCTAAATTAAACAGACACACACACACACTCCATACAGTCAGAATCTGGACTGAACACACACACCAACTGTTAACATGCTAATTGAAGCCTATAGTCTGAGATGTAGCTCTGGGTTTTTTTGAGCATTGTATAGTCTGACTTTTGCAGTGTTGACTTTGCTGGGACATCCACTCCTGGGAAGACTGCCAATGTTCCACACTTGTGAATAATCTTTCTTACTATAGAATGAGGGACTTCAAATTGTTTGGAAGTGACCTTATAATCCTTCCCAGACTGATGGACAGCAACAGTTGCTTAAGATCATTGGTGATGTCTTTCTTCTTTAGCTTTGAGTTACCACACACCTGAACGCTCCACAATAGCAAACTGCCAAAACTTTTACTTTTATAGAGGTGGTCAAACTTGTTCATAATCAGTTAATTAACTGCATTTGTTTAGAAAAACCATAAAACCATATAATTCACTTTGTTTTTTGCACTATTGGCCTTATCATTAAGCAATATTTGATTAAATGAATTAACCGCGACCCTAATAAGGATTAAGCGGGTGTGATAACGGATGGATGGATGACTATAATAACTCCATAAGAGTCTTCAATACCTGTATAATAGGACCTGACTGAGTTCTTCCCAGAACAGCCATCTGTCCAGCATAGATGCGATTGGCCCCATATTCTCCAGCATGATCCACTCTCAACATGCTATCCAACATGGCTTTTTCTTCCTTGTCCTGGGATGGTGGAAGTACAGTGTATTTTCTGCACAATAGGGAGCTGTTTACTATAATGAGAAGAACAGAGTAAGTTATATCTTATATAATCCTCCAAAAGACTGGAATTTTGTGGACTCAGACTGAAAGTAGAATGTTACTATGTGATAGACCACATTCAAACTGAAAGGTGAAAGGGACTAAACGATAGATTGCTATAGTCTGTGTGTCAAACTGAAAGCAGAATCAAACTATATGAGGGGATATGCTGTGTTCCAAACTGAAAGCAGTGTACTCAATGCCTTACTGCCTATACTCTCTGCTTTAGATGGCAGCAGACTGATTTGAAAGTACCTGCAAATCAGCATTTGCAATGTGGCCTGAAGATAACAGTCGTGTAGGTCATGCCTTTGTCAAGGTATTGACAGCTGACACACATGATTATGGTATATTGGGACAGTGAAGGAAACATCTACACTGCTTAAATTTGGATTGCCCAGGTGCCTTCCTGCCTCGGAATGCTGATTGAGAAGAATGGCATGATATATACCCATGATCTTTATGTGAAACCGAAAAGAAAATGTTAGCATAATGTCTATACTACCGATAGCCCATAACATCTGTGTCAAATTGAAAAGAGAGTAGTATATCGGACAGAACAGACACCCATTATCTCTTAATACGGCTAGAAGCTGAAAGGTTCTGTCTATGCTGTGTCCTATACGGTTGTGGTTAGTGTAACAACATGTAATGGATGGAACACTATGGAAATATTGATACATCTGATCATGATGTCTCTTTTTGAAAAATAATCTTTTAAAAATATCAACTCTTCAACACTTTAGACCTCACATCAGCATCAGAAAACAGAATGACTACAGCAACCTTCATCAAACTCTATATTATACAATCAAAATATTTTGTTACTATTTGCAAGACATAATGTAACATTCATATGCACATTTTACTTGGGACTCCACAAAGAAACATGAGTTTGCTGTAACACTTTGTCACACACAGAGACTGGCAGGAGGATTTTGGTTACCTAAATAGCAGCTATGAGTCTTGGAATTAGATTTAAAAGACAATGAGTGGAATCGCATATCACTAGTTTCTACAGTATAAAACGAGCACCATCCTATAAAGCATGTTGTGGTGACAGACACTATATGGATTTTTCAATAATGCAGCATTGCAAATGTAGCAAAAACAGTCCTATTCAGATTGGATTAAATTTACATGTCCTGGGGTAATGTCTTCTTTCATCCTCCTTTTGCTCCTCAATGATGGTATTTATAAGTTTTTCCCCTCATTCACTGAGAAAATTACAGTCTGAACTACCTACTGGTTTTAGCTAACACTGATCACTGCAGTCCTGTCTGTAAGCAAGTCTCTGTTTTCCAGGCAGATGTTTTTGAAAATAAAGATTTTTGGCCAATGCTACTTTAGTCAGATCCACCAAAAACCTTCACAGATCAAAAAACTAAAATATTACAGCTTTTGAAAAGTAATTTAATAATTTACTTGGACTGGGTGGAAGATTTTCCACCTCATAAGTCACAAAACAATTTAACAAAAATAACTCTCTCTCTCTATCATATAACAACTTAATAAACAATAATACTGGCTGATTAAAGGAGTGGTTATAATTACAGCTACAGGTACAAAATAACTGCTCATATAGTCATGTGACACAGACATCAGTGTTTGTAAAAATACTTCCTCTCAGAAACTCACTTTGTAGTGATTTTAATGTCGTCTGGGTGCAGGAGGTTCAACCCTGAGGTGTTAAACACAGACGTCCCCTGATAAACTAATCCAATCTGAACTGAGGGGTATTCCACAAAGCAGGATTTCCAAGTTAGCCAGATAGTTTAAGCCATATTTTGAGGACTGACCAATAAGGACGTCTGCTGCTCTTTTCTCATTGGACAGGTTCGACTTCGGGCTTGCGTTACCTGGCTAAACTGAGAAAGCCTGCTTTGTGGAATACCCCCCTGGGCTGCAGAATACAGTGTTAGGACAACAGTGTAAACAGTGTTCGTAAGCGGGCCGTTATCTTCAGGTTTGCACAGGTTGGAAACTATAAAGCCACAAATTTGCTTGTGTCTTTTCATGCGTCTGCAGTAAGTATTACTGGCCTATCACTGTGTTTTATATACAGCGAGAAACGGTCCTAAAGCGCAAAGCACAGCTGTTTATAAACTCCATAACGTTAGCTAGCCAGGCTCGATAGCACAGACTGGAGAGTTACCTCTGTATATGAGAGCAGGGGCGTTTCCTACGTTAAACGAATACAAAACTCGCACAAAGCCGTGTCTCAAAACGCAGTTTGTAGCTCTCTGCATAATTGCTGGACGAGAAAAACTACCTAGTCGCATAAAAGCAAAACACATATGCTGTGAGACGGATAACCAAGGTTGAGTAGTCAAGTAAGCGGGCGCCTGTAGATGACGTGTAACCGCACAAAAACACAAAAACATTCCGATGCTCTGATCTTGAAAAAAGCTCTTTTAAGTTTTGTATGCAGTGAAATGGAGTAATCCTCGTCGCTTCGGGAGGTATAAATGTAACTGAAAAAATTGTAAGAATAAACACAAGTTTTATTGAGGACTTTTACTTTATATATACTGTTTATCTAACTAGGCCTAAGAAAGTCACTTTACATTCAAAGGCATTTAAAGTTTCTAAACCTGTGGGTCTACTGATAACTTTTAGTAATTTTTTCTTCAGCTTTGAGAAATAACAAGAAAATATATTTTGATCCAATTTCTGCAGGCATATTTTTGACAATGTCACATCTGTAGTCTTAAAGACAATATTTGTTATTACAGTAATACTACTGAGAAGACTCTGCATTTGTTGTTCATTTCCTTATTTTACATGTTAAATGTTTTATCCACAAACAGAATTTCACAGACTCTGTCTCTCTTTTCACTGGATTGAATTTATTAAAATTTTATGTCATGTATCAAATAAAAACAGCAGTAGATGTTTGAACTATTATAACTGGCTTTATAAAGATAATTTGTCTGATTTTCTTTCCCTCAGTATGTTTATGCATATTAGTCTTTTAATGAACTTTACTTTGTAGAAAACAGTCTGGATTTTTACTGTGAAAATGTTCAAATGCTGTCTAACTGTATAATGTTTGTTGTATACAGTACCAAAGAAAACATGTGGACACACCATCTCATTCTATGTTTTTATTTTTTTCTACATTGTAAATGAATACTGAAGTCACACATACTATGAAGGAACACATAAGGAAACATGTAGTAGATTTATGTTTAACCAAAATATGTTTTGGAATTTAGATTTTTCAAAGTAGACACACAACTGATGTCTCAAACACTTTAAGGGTGTAAGAAATGCAAGTCATGAACTCTTAAGAGTAACTGAAAGCCATTCCAGGTGACTACCTAATAAAGCTGACTGAGAAAATGCCAAGAAAACTGCCATCTAAGCAAGAGGTGCCTGCTTTGAAGAATGTAAAATATTCTGGTAAAACATATAAATAATAATAAATCATAAATATAAAACGTATTCTGGTTTGTTTAACACTGTTTTGTTTACTAAATAATTCCATATGCATTTATTCATAGTTTGGATGACTTTAGTATTAATCTACAATGCAGAACATCTTTAAATCATGAAAAAACACTGAATGTCCAGAATGTGTGTGTTAACTTTTGACTGGTACTGTATATGTTCTTTTTATTGTAAAAATTTAAAACAAGTAGATAAACATCTTCAAGTAATAAACATTTATCACTTTAATGAAATAATAACATGAAGAAGTTAAAACAGATACATAAATGTGAGTATCAGTCTAAATGCAGCCCAACATAATTAAATAATGAATAAAAATCCTCTAAAATTTTTAATATCTAAATGGAGCTGAGTAAAAAGATTCATTTCTTCATAAATATATACCTGAGTATGCAAAGCCACATCAAAACGATAGAATATTGTGAAAATATTCATTGTTCATAATTTAATTCAGAAAGTGACTGGTTATATTTCATATACATTTTTAGTAAAATGACATTTTAGACCTTATTTTAGTTTTACCGTTGATCAGTTTGGCTTATAGCTCATGAAAATCAGGAATCCAGAATCTCAAGTTATTAGAACATTTTACATTCAGAGTAAATTACTATTCAAACAGTATCAATATTAAAAATAAAATTTGAAATATGTCACTTTGTGTTTGATGAAAATACAATTTATTATTTTACCTTTTTGAATTAAATTATGAGCAGAAATTAAGTTTTCTGGATGCATTATTAGGATAATTGAATTGAATAAATATAACAAGGCAGATGCCATCTCTGCCACTTCAGAATTGTTTTTGTTAACATTACCTAATTCATATGTATGCTCATGCATAGTCTCAGTGGGGAAGAGATAAACATGTATTTAAAAAATCATAGTCACGTCAGTAAAGATCAAGCAAAATAATTCAATATGAGATAGTACATCTGACAAATGTTTTGTTATTGAATAGTCCTTCAGTGCTTATGCTCTAGTAATATTTTACTTTATTTCCAATAGGTGGCACTTTTGCACTGGTCGGATCCCCATACAGCCTACAGCCGATGCAGTGTATGAGCCTGTATGTAAAGACCTTTACAGAATGTGGTTCTGCTTAAATTATGGTAAATTCACTACATAAACATGTGACAGTGTAATCCCACCTGTGCAGTGTAGTGGTGACATGATAAATGCTGGGGTTTCAGTAAGAGTTTGAGTAAAGACAAGCTATGGTGGTTTTCTCTATAATGGTGATGTTCAGGACTTTAGTTAGGGAGTCAATGTCTGATATCTAAAGCAGAGACAGTGTCTGCATGGTTAGAGGTCTAAGGGCTCTCAGTGTACAGAATAAAATAATCTGTCCAATAAATGACTAATCCTAGTTTTAAAAAAAGCATTAAACATTCAAAAGTGACTTATCTGATCAATAACAGACTATAATATAACACGTTAAAGAAGGAAATGTGACACTTTTATCAATAATAAAATGACATTAAGTTATGGAAGGGGTATTTTAGCTATTACTTGTATTTCAAGTACAGTAGGGCCCAGGGAAATTCAGATCACCTTCCATGCCGTCGTTTATACATGTACTTAACTACAAATTATTGGATCACAAACATTTTGCCATCCAATAACTTCTGTGTAAAAGGGACTGAACTGGATTCTTCAGAGTGTTTGTTTTTGCACTTGCAGGCTGAGTCTGAAGTGGGCCTGCATGGCTGGAAGGAGACAATGCGTTGTTCACCGCTGCTCCATGGTTGGGGTCAGACAGCAAATAGCTGTGGTGGAGATTCGGCTATGGGCCCCAGGCTAATGTGAGTCAATGCATTTGCCCAGTACATGGAGACATGACATGTCTTGCATTGACGTACACACGGGGGCTGCAGGTTTGGTCTGTTCAGTATGCATACATGTCTTAGTATATTATTTTAAGACTCGTAGCCAAGTTAATGAGGGGGATCAGTGATGGCAGATGAGATTCATAGCAGCATTGGCTAGATACCTTAACAGCAGACTTTATATCCAACAGTGGCATATATGTAGTATGTTGGAGCACATGTCTTTGGAGCTTACAGTGGTGCTTGAAAGTTTGTGAATCCTTTAGAATTTTCATACAAGTCCTAAAAGTAGATAAAGAGAACCCAATTAAACAAATGAGACAAAATTATTATATTTGGTAATTTATTTATTGAGGAAAGTGATCCAATATGACACATTTGTGAGAGGCAAAAGTATGTGAATGTCTAGGATTAGCAGTTAATTTGAAGGTGAAATTAGAGTCAGGTGCTTTCAATCAATGGGATGACAATCAGGTGTGAGTGGGCACCTGTTTTAGTTAAAGAACAGATCTATCAAAGTCTGCTCTTCACAGTACATTTGTGGAAGTGTATCATGGCACAAAGGAGATTTCGGAGGACCTCAGAAAAAGAGTTGTTGATGCTCATCTGACTGGAAAAGGTTGCAATACCATCTCTAAAAAGTTTGGACTCCACCAATTCACAGTCAGACAGATTGTGTACAATTGGAAAAAATTCATGACCATTGTTGCCTCCCCAGCAGTGGTTGACCAACAAACATCACTCCAAGAGCAAGGCATGTAATAGACAGCAAGGTCACAAAGGACACCAGGGTAACTTCTAAGCAGCTGAAGGCCTCTCTGACCTTGGCTAATGTTAATGTTCATGAGTCCACCATCAGGTGGCTTAGTGTCCACATCTGAGCCGAGTTTCCATGTTCTCCCTGTGTCTGCGTGGGTTTCCTCCGGGAACTCCGATTTCCTCCCACAGTCCAAAAAATTGGATACTCTAAAAAAAATGCTGGTGTATATGAATCTATGTATGTATGCCCAGATATGGTTGGCACTCTGTCCTGGGTGATCCCCCTAGTGCTCGATGCTGTCCTCCAGGTGGACGGTCGCTTCTGGTTGAGAGTACACTGTGCACGACTGGCTGCAGCTTCTCATTGGAGTGTGTGTATATGAAGTCTGTTGATTGTAAAGCGTCCTTGGGTGTCTAGAAAGGCACTATATAAGTGTAATGTGTATGTAATGTGTATGTAGGAGAACACTGAACAACAATGGTGTGCATGGCAGGGTTGTAAGGAGAGAGTCACTGCTCTCCAAAAAGAGCATTACTGCTCATCTGCAGTTTGCTAAAGATCACATGGACAAGCCAGAAAACTATTGGGAGAATGTTTTGTGGACAGATGAAACCAAAATCAAACTTTATGGTTTAAATTAAAAGTGTTATGTTTGGGGAAAGGAAAACACTGCATTCCAGCATGAGAACCTTATCTCATCTGTGAAACATGGTGGTGGTGGTATCAGGTTTGGGCCTGTTTTGCTGCATCTGGGCCAGGACGGCTTGTCATCATTGATGGACAATGAATTGTGAATTATATCAGAGAATTCTAAAGAAAATGTCAGGACATCTGTCCATGAACTGAATCTGAAGAGAAGGTGGGTCATGCAGCAAAACAACGACCCTAAACACACAAGTCGTTCTACCAAAGAACGTTTAAAGAACAGTTACCGGAAACGTTTAGTTACAGTTATTGTTGTAAAGGGGGGTCACACCAGATACTGAAAGCAAAGGTTCACATACTTTTGTCTCTCACAAATATGTCATATTGGAACATTTTCCTCAATAAATAAATGTAATATTATTATTATGTTGCGCATTGCTTGCAAAGCAATGCACAATATACTGTTATTCGATTTTCATATATTGTTCTTCTTCTTCTTCTTTCTCTCTAATCTTCCACCGGATTTTTGACGCGCTTCTTGTACCGCAGTTTTTGAGATATCGACACCGTTCCAACTCCAGATTGTTAGGTCCGATTGTGTGATCCGGGCTCGTATACAGAATTTTGATCGGATTTGTGGTTTTCCTAAAAACTTCCTTAATCTGGGAATTTTTTCCCATAGAGAATGAATGGGGATCAAAAATGCATTCTCATCTACTGTACTTCTGCTTGACCGATTCGCACCGTTTCAAATACACTATATCAGGGCAGGCCCCCGAGCACAAATTCACTGTTGTTTTGACCCGCACTCGTTTATTTGTCGTTTTATTGCCATCCCTTTTTCGTCCCATTGACTTCCATTCATTTTCACCCAAATCAAATTCCAGGCTTCCTTTTGCCAAACAACAACCAAAATTGATATACTACATCATGGCAGGTAACAGAGCTCTAGTCCAGAGCCATACTGACCCGCACTTTTCTTCTTTTCTTCCCTCATTCCTCCCATTGACTTCCATTCATTTTCACATACACTCAAGCCACAGAGTTCCTGTGTCCCAACAGCCACCAACATTCATGTACTCCATCAGGACAGATAACAGAGCTCTAGTGCAGGGCCATACTGACTCGCACTTCTCTTTTTGTCATCTTTTCATCCCTCATTTTTCCCATTCATTTTCACATAGAGACATAGCAACCGCCTTCGGTGCCATAGCAACTGCCTTGGGGCCCATAGCAACCGCCTTGGGGCCCATAGCAACCGCCTTGAGTACCATAGCAACCGCCTTGAGGCCCATAGCAACCGCCTTGAGGTCCATAGCAACTGCTTTGGGTGCCATAGTAACCGCCTTGCGGCCCATAGCAATGGCCTTGGGTCCCATAGCAACCGCCTAGGGGGCCACAGCAACCACCACAGATACCACAGCATCACCTTACAAACCAACTGGGATACCTTAGCTTGTGGGCCATGTTAGCAATGTGCAACATCCCGTGTTTCCTTCAGGAAATGCGTTTTTCTAGTTATTAATGTAAATGTTTATGTAATCATTTTGTCTCATTGTTTAACTGGGTTCTCTTCATCTTCTTTTAGGACTACTGATGATGAATCTGATGATGTTTTAGGTCAAATTTATGCAGAAAAATTGAAAATATTAAGCGTTCACAAACTTTCAAGCACCACTGTATGTAGTTTTGGTGAATATTGAAATTGCAGTTAAAGAGAGTGCAATTTCAAATAGCAAGAGCTGCTTTTTTTACTGTAGCCTAAATTATTAAAATGTTGGCTTGAGTTTTAAGTGGAGATGTTTAACCTAAGAGAGAGCTTGTGAACTTTCTGTAGATCCAATCTGTAATTCAGCACAGCACAGATTATTGGCAAATTGGTACACTACATTCAAGGATCAAACATCAAGCCATAGAAAAGTGGATGTTCTGGCCTTCTTAGCCAGAACCTTAATTATCACATAAATAATCATAATTTAATTGCAGTCGCAATATTAATCAGAAAAAGAATTCAGTTTTCTCCCCAAATCATTCAAGTGCCACTGCACTTGAGACTGATTCAACATTTTGAACTTCATCCAGCATCCCTTGCTCAATATATTTAAGAAAACCTCTGGAATCTTCTTGATTGCCCTGAGAGAGAATTGTGTGCGACTGGGTTAACCAGATGTTTAGACTGCGTTACTCTGAACGAGTTACTCCAGACACCGTTTCGACATCACACTCATTATATTAGAGTGTCAAGGAAGGAAAGATTCAGGATGCTAAATCTGAAATAAGTGCTGTGCTTGTATATGTTAAGGCTTAGTTATGTGGGTGTTAACACCATCCTTTTAGACACATTGAGAAACATGGCTATTGGGGGTAGAAGTGGTAACACCTATGGAAGAAAAAAGGTACAGGGAGGCACTTTGCTTTAAAAGTGTGTGGTTAACAAGTGGGACATTTCAAAGGCAGTTATGCAACTCTGGTTCAGTACAGCAGTGGTGCAGCACTTTCCATTTAATTGTTGCTTAGTGGTGTCCTCTTGGAATAGGCGACATGTCTCATTAAAGCAATGTCAACAACAGCAAAAAAATCAAATTCAGATTGAAATTTGCGAGGTCTCACAGCCACCCAATTCCTTTTATAGCTGGCTATATAAGTCCAGAGAAAGAAAGAGAGGCTTAGACACACAGACTCACACTTTACTGGGGACGTGTTTACGCTCAGAAATGTCTGTTCATCTGCAGCCCTTGTTAAATGGGTCAAAACAGGCTGCCCTCACAGACAGTGGGAATTCGACGCAGGCCTGGTACATAACACCTTGTCTGTCTCGGCACTTTAATACACCGAGTGTCGAGCACTTGCCTGTTTTGTTTTCAGCTGCACCTGTCTGTGGTACTCTGGATGCAGCCTGCAATATTTTCATGTTCAGACAGATCTCATGGTTGTTCTTTGGTGGCGAATTTGATTTCTCAATGAGCCAAAACAGCTAAAGAACAGTCTGCATTTTACTGACAGACAACTATTTGTAAGTTGTGTATATTTGAACTGTCTGCATTAAAAAAAAAATTAATACAAATATTTCATTTTACGTTTGTCACAGTTTGCTGTAACACTGCAATTTCCCTCAGGATCACTAAAGTTCTGTCTGTCCATCCATCCGTCTGCCTCCCTGTCCACCTCTCTGCCCAGCCTGTCCACCCATCCACCCATCAACCCAACTATCTATCTGGATATTAATGTCCATGGTGCTAAATCTGCAATTTGTCACCAAATGTTTATTGTAACTACGGTTGCAGCAGTAACCGGTTTCATGGTATACCACAGTATAAAAATGCAGTTATAATACTGTGGGCGTTGGCTTATTACCGGTAATAAAGGAATTTATACAACTGAGAATCTCACCTACACATGCACAGCTCTGCTCAGCATGTGCATTTAACCACTCTCCATCCCCCTAAAACAATATCTAAACTCATATCAGCAGTGTGGGACTACTCAGATACCTGCAAAATGGAGGTGAGGATGGGTATCCCATTTACAAAATGTGTGGACAGTGGCAGCTACAGGAGGTATGTGAGCTGAACAAGATTCTTGTGACTTAAGCAACTTCTTTACTCATGTCTGCATTATTCCTATAAAAACTCCACAGGACTCCATGTAAGGATGAACAAAACAAATGGTTGTTTATTCAAGACTGTACACATGATGAAAACAAACAAAAATAAAACGTTTAAATAAAAAATTTGTTCCAAATTTAAGATGCAACACAAACCATAACTACCAGAATCTTACTGCCATTAACTCTGAACTGATTAAAACCAGTTCAGGTCCTGCACCTGAGCTCCTTAGTTCTTAAAGTGACAGTGCACCTATTTTCTGAACATAAACAAATGGTGCTTGAAGACATTTGTATCTACATAAACAGTGCAAGTATCCCTTATAGCATCTTAATACTATGTTAAGCAGCAGTAGATGCATATATACATTTTGTATGAAAAAGTTTATGAACTAGATGGTCCTTATGTTTTGACTCTTTTTTAAAGGAGACATTTTATACATAACTGTCATTAAAGGTAGTTCCAAGCTTCAGTTACGTTAAATAATTAGTTAAACAAAAAAACTTTTGTTGTTATTTCTTTAAGAGTCAGTGTAACTTTTCATGTATTATAATAATAATTTATGTGAAATATCACGATAACCGTGATAACTCGCTATCATACCATGAAAATCTCATACCTAATTGCAACACAGGAGGAGTGAGTAGTTTATTTTACCTGCATAATGTACAATATACCTATACTTGTTAATGTTGGAACATACAAACTGGATTCCAAAAAAGTTGGGACACGAAACAAATTGTGAATAAAAACTGAATGCAATGATGTGGAGATGGCAAATGTCAATATTTTATTTGTAATAG
>BRDA01068155.1:0-24579 GCA_036984385.1 Crenuchus spilurus
ATAGCTCTAATTTAAAATAGTAAAACTAAAAAATACAACTAAAATTAGATTAAATATTTTAAACATTTAATTGACTAAAACTAGACTAAAATGTTATCAGTTTTCATCAACAAAAACTAGACTAAAACTAACAATAACTACATGACTAAAATTTGACTAAAACTAATATACATTTTAGTCAGAAGACTAAGACTAATACTAAATCAAAATCACCTGTCAAAATTAACACTGATGCACACTCACCATGCAAGATGTTTGAAGTTTGCTGAACAACATTTTGACAAGCCTGTGAAATAGTGGGAGAATATAATCTGGACAGATGAGACCAAAATTGAATTCTTTGGATGCCATAATACACATCATGTTTGGAGGTCAAAGGCCCTATATATCTCCCCAAAAACACCAACAGTGAAGTTTGGAGGTGGGAGCATCCATTTTGGTGCTGTTTTTCAGCTTACAGCACTTGCACGGTTCATATAATTGAAGGAAGGATGAATGAACAAATGTACTGACACACCTACCAGGATGATGAAGATGAAACAAGGGTAGATTTTTCAGCAAGACAATGATCCCAAACACACAGCCAAAGAAACTCTCAGCTGGTTTCAGAGAAAGAAAATAAAGCTACTAGAATGGCTCAGCCAATCAGCTGACCTGAATCCAACTGAAAATCTATGGAAAGAACCAAAGCTCAGAGTTCATAGGAGGAGCCCACAGAACCTTCAGGATTTGAAGAGTGTTTGTGAGGAAGAATGGACCAAAATCACATCTGAGCAATGCTTGGGCTTGTTTCGTTATACAGGAAGCATCTTGAAGCTCATCACCAATAAAGGCTTTTGTGCAAAGTAATTTATATTAAGTACATTTCAGTAAGCTTGTTCAATACATTTTCCCTGTGTCATTTCTCATTGTTACACATAATGTACTTTATGGACATCTATGGTTGAATTTCTTTGCCTGTGTGGATTGGCTGGGTTGTTACCCACATTTGGTAAGATTTTCATGTCAATAGCAGCTTTAGAAATAAAAATTGGTGACTTGTTACTGATTTCACTCCCTGTATTTATTCATTACACATAAAGTGAATATAAAGCCTTGTTTTGTTTTACTGTTTGCTCAGTCTTGCTTATAGCTCATGAAAATCAAAAATCAAGAATCTCAAATCATTAGAATTATTAATTTTGAGTTTAAGTAAATTTATTCAAACAGTATAAATAGCTCAAGAAGCTTAGCTCACTGTAATATTTCCTTCGTTTTGGTTTATGCTTAGTTTTCTCAGCGGCTGCTTCACTTGTAGGTGGTCCAGCCTCAGGATCTTTCTTTTTAAAGGGATGTTTTTCCCTTTTATCCATAATGTGTTAAATGAATACAATATGAGAAATATTTCCCTAATACTTGTACTAATATTAACTTATCTAGCTGTGTTGGCTATTTTTGGTGGCTGTATTATGCCAGATCTGAGCTTTAACTAAATATTTTGTTTTTGCAAATCATTTACACAGTAGTATGAACTATATAATAAATACATTTGGCCAATAACCCCCTAGCTTTATCATAGTAGCCCACTGGTTTAAAACCACTGCTTGTGATGCATCAGAATCTTTTTTCTTCATTTTCATCACAACTTTGTTCATCAGTTCTCTGGATACTACTTTCTGCATCTGGACATAAATCAGAACATTTGAATTATGTAAGACACATTCTTTTGCAGTTTTTGCAGTTTTCAGTGAATCCTGTATTATATATTTTATTTGTACAACACAATAAACACAAGTTATGTGCATTCAGTTTACCTTTCTTTTTCCAGGTTGCATGCTTTGTCAAAACCCTGTTTAATACAGATTTATTCATTTTCCCTAGAGAATATTATATGAATACTAAGATGAATTTAATATCCATGCACTGAAAAACATTTGTCCATACATATGGATGCCTACATTCTTAAAAGAGATGGTTCTTCAAGGGTTCTTTAGTAAAGAAAATGGTTCTATATAGAACCATCTATAGCACATTCTTAATCATCTGAAGAACCCTTTCACCATGGTAAGAACCCTTTTACCCACGAGAAGGGTACTTTGAGTTTTCATGGTTGTATATAGAACTAATTACCTTAGTAAAGAACAATTGAAGAACCATATTTTTTAAGAGTGTAAATTAGCCTCATTATTTAAGTTATGAAAAGTACAAAAGGGGGTTCTTCAGTGTTTCTTTGGTAAAGACACCGATTCTATATAGAACCATGAACACTCAAAGAACATGCTGAATGACTAAAGGGTTCTTTGTATGGACATTAGTCTAATTATGCCACAATCTTCTGACTTTGGTGGTTTATGATTTGGTTAGTTTTTGGTTGTTTAATGTATTCTGGTTCTCAAAACAACAGCATAAATAATAATAATAATAATAATAATAATAATAATAATAATACATTTTTAACAAGCCTCATTAGTTGAATTAACTTAATCAATCGTTATTTAGTATAATATGGTCATCAGTCATTTTGTGAAGTGAGCTCTACAGTACAATTTTGAATGGTTTACATTTTAAATTACCTATTAAATTATTTTTTTTTATCTAAATACATTTATCTATTTAAATTTTCTATAAAACCAAACATTATTCTTTGCAGCATCATAAAGGTTCTATATAGAACCCTCTAAAAGGTTCTGTATAGTACCAAAAAGTGTTCCACTATTGTTCCATCTATATAAAACCCTTTTTGCTAAAAATGTACTTATAAGCATTACTGCCCATGCAATATGGGCAGAGCCCATACTGGGTACCGTGGCACAAAAAACACACAACACCTCAGCATTTTGTTACATCTGCGTTTTTTATGCTGACATTACATCCATAGAGAAGCATTTGTTGTACAGCCCAGATAGGAAGTGCCAATATGGCGGCCAGGTGGCTTCACTTCACTGTGCAAACAGTGACGTCATCAACAATCTAGTTCTCTCTGTAGAACACCTCCTCCTCTGATAAAGCTCTGCTGATTGTTTGCTGTTTTCACACGTCATCCTGTGTTATCATTGTTATTCATTGCCCTTGTGTAGTCTTTCCATTCTTAGCCATTGCATAGAGATAAATATAACGTTTTTCATTTTTCTGTTTATAATTGTACAGTTCAGTGCAATGCAACACAACAAAAGGAAAGTGCAGCTGGTAAACACAAAAGATGCTCTGTGGTTATGCAAATGTAAGTGTTAGACTGACCAAAATGCCTCCAACCAAAACAAAACATGTCTCATGATTGCAGATTTGTAGGCATTTGCCAACTCATATGAATAGCTGTGAATGATTAGGATCAGGCCTACAGATAGGTCTCCATTTCACTCCATTTGTGTGAAATTCAACTACATCACTCCAAAAATGCTTAAAAATACATTGTGAGATGAAGTTAATCAGAATTAGCTTAGAGAAAGCCACAGTTGGGAAGCTGTTGGATGAAATACAGTAAACATTAGAGCAGAGCAATGTCTTTCTGGCCAATAATAAACCTCAGTTTAAATACATTGTATGTGTTTTCTATAAAACATTTTTTTTTGCCAACAGCACCAGCATATCCCAATTTCTTGGTTTAAAGATTTACATCTCATATAATCTTACATATGCTTCTGACTCATCTAGCTCTTCTATTGCTTCTAGTATGTTCTCATGTATACCTGTTAACACAATGTAGGATAAAAGTTAAACTGTATACCATACTATACTATAAATCTAGACTATACATCCAATTTCTGGTGATTTGTAAATGCTTTTAAATTGTGATTGTGATACAAAAACCATCATTCAGTCCTAGTAAATACAGAGAGCTGATTATTACTGAAACTCTAAGAGCTAATTGAGCAGATGCAACATCCCTGCATGAGGATCATTACTACATTTGGTCACTCATCTTCATTTGGATTACCGTACAGAGCACAGATAAATAGCACAATTGCCAAGCCATCTGCATTGCACTCTTAAGCCCTCTTAACCTTTACTCTCTAGAGACATCATCAGTCAGTTGTTCAGAGGGCCTTTTATGTTGAATACAGGCAATTCATGCCAACTCTGAGAAAATTACTCCATGTTGTTCTCTGTGCTTGCCAACACATTTCATAAATGGAATGAATTCTCCTTTTGTGATGTTTACTAGTAGCTAAAAGAGCATCACATTTAGTATGAGAAGCATTGTACCAATGGGCTGTGTTTGTTACAGCCAAATTATTGAGTCTTGAGTTTCATGCAGTTTCATTGTGGACATGTTAATTTCTGCTTTGTGATATTTGTGCACATATGTTGAAATTTTGCAATGTAGAAGTAGGGTAAACAGGTTTTTGATTATGTTCTCTGCCTCTGAATGACCACTCCATGTGAACTTGTGTGTGAAATGTGTCTTGGGGACAAACTGAGATGTGACAGACACATGCAGATTAAGATATAAGGTTTACTTAAACTAAAAGGGATAACTTAAATAAATAAGCCAATAAACAATGCAGAATCAATGACCAAGCAAAGAGTAAACATGAGACAAAGGGCAAAGGTTAAGAATAGTCAATGTGCAATACAGGCGGAGGTATGAGAACAACAAAAGAAGAATATAACAAATAGAGAGCACAGGCTGCGGCTACTCTAAGGCTAAGCAAACAAAGGAGCTAAAAGCTAAACAGGAATAAGATACCAAACAGAGCAAAATGCAATACATGGCCAGTGAGAGCGGGTGGTCTCGGTACGGTTCGTTTGATCCGAACCCAAGTTCGATCTATACTGTGTTCAAACCGGACAAAATGAACCGCACCAAGGGGCAAACGAACCAAAGTTTGTTTTAACCAGACCAAATAGTGTTGGTGTGAAAATGTCCTTGGAGTACCAGACAGGAGAAGACAGTCAAGCAGTTGATATTAATTTTGTACAGTCAGTTTTAGCATTAAAACAAGTTTGCTCTTAAGGCAAATATGTTGTTGATCCCCTTACATCACCAAAATAGCTCTGACCAACCAATTATAGGTCTTTGCAAAACATTTGAAGGTGTCCTGTGGTATCTGGTATCATGATATCAGCAGTAGATCATTTAAGTCCTGTAAGTTGTGAAGTGGAACTGGCACAGATTAGACTTTCTGTTCCAGCACAATTGCTTGATCAGATTGAGCTTTCTGATTTCTATTCCACTGTCCGTAGGTTCTAACGACTACGGACTGCTCTGTTCCAGTCATCTGGCCATAACTATTTGGACCTTGTCAAATCATGTCTCACATCTGCATGCATCTAAAATATGCCAGACCTTCACAAGTGCCATTGTTATGATAATGAAAATGTTATTTGCTTTTTTGAGTAGTTCAATGTTGTAACAAGTAAACATAGATGAGAAATTAAGTGATTTTAGCCACATTTGATTGCCTAGAACAGCTTAATGGATGAACAGTCCCTTAATAATTTGTATTAGGAATTATACTAGCACGCTCGCCTCTCAGTGCTGAGGTCTTCAAGTCCCCATCTGGGTGGAGATATCATGTTCTCCCCATATGTGGGTTGGTTTCCTCCATGGGTCTCTGGTTTCCTCAGTTGAAAAACATGGAGGTCTGTTGAATTGGGTCTTTTAAATTGTCCAGAAGTCTGGGTTTATTTAGGATAGTTTAATGCCCTGCCCTATGCCCCGTGCAAGGGTAGGGGGACTCATTGCAACCCCGATCAGGATTAAGTGGAAGATAATGGATGCCTAGAACAGAAGTGATAAATTTGTCAAATTGAATATAAAATTCAGTGACATTTCTGTAGATGGAATGCAAAAATGCTTCAACCGTTTTGTATGAGTAGAACTTCTTTACTTTAAGGAAAAGTTCAAATTGTTGCATCACTTACACCATTTATAACATAAATCTGAGACCATGAATAACATCAGTGATTTCTAAATAATACATATAAGTAGTAGCCGAGTTGACCTGTAGGGGGAATATATAGTCAATGTATCACTTACTAAGAGTCAAATCAATAACGAAACATTGGGCCATCTTGTCCAATATAAGAAATATCTCCGTAAAGGGAAAGTGACTTATTTTTTCATTATTCAGTCACATCACATTAGTAATGGCCTCAGCACTCTAAAAGAATTTGCTGTGAAAATGTATAAATACTTCATGTAATAAGAAAATGGAAACAGTAGCCTGCAGACAGATTTCGACTGTGCATTTGATATATGAAAAAATGCATTTCTAGATGTTTTGTTAAAAACAAGACAAACCCTAATGAAAGCATCCTCTCATGGTTTACACTCTCATTTCATTGTGGCTGCCCTTCTTCTCCAACGAGTCTCACTGTCATTAAGTTTTGGTGGAGAAATTACACATTGATCATTTCTCTCTGCAGGGCAGACAAGTCTCGTAATTCTTTTCTTGTCAAAAAGCAATTTAGATTTTTGGAACTTTTCTTCTCCACTCAGGCTAAATTATTTAGAGGGAAAGTTTAAATCTTTGAGAGGAGATTTGACACTTTTGATGGGAAGTTTCAGTCTCTCTCTCTCTCTTACTCTCTTTTCTAAGGGCTGAGTGCACACACTGTGCCAGTGGGCATGAGTTTGTTCTGCATACAGCTGTGCAGTACCTGATTGCTTCAGACCTATCACAACTCTGACAACATCAGTGTACAGTCTTATCTCTTTTCTGCTACAAAGCAAATTTTATCAGATCTTTGGCTATTTCCGCCCTGCTTATCTCTCCTGTTCTGCACAAATAAAGTCATCTCTTTTCCAAGCCCTCTCATGAATATTGCATTTGTGTCATCATGCATGCATCTGAAATGAGTTGGAGACAATGATGAGATTCATCATTAGCATTTTCATAAGGGGGAAAGGTGGGTAATCCTGCAGCATGACTCTTCTGTACATCCAACAAATGTGCACATCTACCAACCTGACAGTGATAGCACAGGCTGAAGGGTGTTGTCCACACAGGAGTCACGTGTTGGCTCCGAGCTAAGCAGGGCAGGGATACGTTACTAAACTCATAAATAGGACACTGTTCCAATCTCAGTTATGGCCTTCTGGTGAGCATTTCCATCACATATCACTTGAAATATTCAGTAGATGGAAACATTATGAGGGACTTTTCCCACAATATGCTGTTTAGTATTTGAGTGTTGAAATGGAGAAATTTGAAATATTCCTGTTGGAAAACAAATGGATTCTTGCAGCGCTGCATCTGTGTGTGAAGTTTACTATGTTCATACCTATCTCTGCTAAATATTTTAGGGCATTGCATGTATTAACTTATAAGCTTATGTTAGCTTAATAAAGAGGAATTTGTACAGTTTTTATCCTAAAATTATCAGCTCTAATAATAAAAATAAAATGTAAACCTAATTAATTTCACCATTCTTAAATTGAAGTGGGTTTGTTGAATAAAAAACATTTTTTTTATGAACCACTATAGTATCACCCTTAAAAGAGGTGCATATATTTTTTGGATTATATATTCAAAGTACAGTGGAACCTTGGTTTTCATCAAAGTGTCTGATGATAACCAAAATGAACAATAATTGAATCAATATTTCACATAAGAAATAATGTAAATCCAATTAATCTGTTCCAGACACTCCAAAATTTTAACAAAAATACATTTTATATAGAATAACTGTAGTTTTACATACAGAACACAATGAGAAATAAATACAGAAGACTAATGAAATGGACAAATGAACATTTAACAGCACTCTTACAGGTTTCTGCTTTATTTTAGAGAGTGCCGATGTGGTCCAGCCGGCAGCCTTTGTTTTATACACCTGTTCCTTGGGTACTCACACACTATTTGTTTTCACACCAATTTTCAGGCAGTTTGCTGCCCACCGTCACTTTAGTGTGATGTGTTTTAGTTTATTTTGAGTGTTATCAAGAAACAAAACCAGAGAAACAATGAGAGACAAAGCCAGAATGAATGGCAAACATGTGCATTAGTGATGAATGCATGGGTGGATGCTTTGTTTTCAATGAAGTTAGCTGTGGGTTACGTGGACACGCTGATGAAAACGGGGCAGATGAACGATAACTGGGACAAAATTTCGCCAAAATAGTTGACGCTAACCAGCGCAAACAATAACCAGAGGTTCCACTGTAATACAAATTATGTTGTTCTTAAGACAAGATAAGATAAAATAAGATAAGATATTCCTTTATTAGTCCCACAGTGGGGACATTCAAAGTGTTACAGCATCAATGGGGCAATGAAGTACTCAGTAACAGAAAGAGGTATTAACAAGACTTTTAGTAATTACTATAAACATAAGTAAAACATAATAAACAATATGCAAATTATCAAAAACATACATCTGTTGCATCTGTTTTAAGAGTATACCCCAAAATCTCTGATACAAATCAAGTAATAAATTAACCTTTCTGCTAAAAGTTTAGACTATGATAGTAAAGTTACATTTAAAAGAATGTAAAATGGAGTGAACAGGCTGTCACTGAGTATTTCCAGCAGTGTGCTGAGGTTCTGTTCCCGCTGCGTATCATCCACTGACACTGGGTACTTAGCTGATCATTTCCTGTCAATCACAAGCTCCTTCTTCCTTCAGATGATACCAGCTGTAAGCCGTGACATTTTTGCATTTAAGTCTTTGTAAAGTAATTAGCTTTAATGAGTATCTACTATCTTTTGAAAAACATTAACCATTGAAATCCCAATAAGGAAAATTTAATTTTTCTGTGACATGAATGTTGATTTGCAGATGATAGATTCACTTGCTCTCAAATTTAGTATTTTTTCCCTAATGAATCAATTAAGTTTTTTAAGCCTTTGTATTGGCATTCAAAGTAAATTCCACCAAGCACCACACACTCCATTTACTCTCTCCACTGAGTCAGGCATCAGTGCAAAAGCTCATGATGTCTGTAAATGAGGTTAAAGATAATTCAGTGCATGACTGCCATGTATTCACCAAATGCCAAGGGCTGCAAGGAAAGTAATGGGCAGACTGGCCTAACTGTGATCTAAGCTTTTTTCTGCTATGCATTTGTTGTTCTAGTTAGTCACCCTGTAATAATGCTCCCTGTTCCTGTGCGAATGTGAATAAAATGTATGAGAAAGAAGGCTACTTTAAAAGAGCTCTGCATGCCTCAGAAATGTCACATTTTCATAATTAAATAATGAAAAGGGTTGTGTGCACTAAATTAAGTTTGATTTCCCATTGACATGTTTGTACGTCAGTCAGATGGAATGCACACATAATTGCAGGTGTGACTTATGATCTGTCAGATTAAATGGCTTTAGCAGTCACGGTTCGTAAACTGTGGCGGCAGTGGAGGCGTACCCTCGCCAATAGTAAATGATCATTTCTTTTGCTGTGTGATCAAATCACGTTGACAAATGATTTGCAATAAAACAAATACAAACATGGTAGTGACTTCATTGTAACATAACATGCTAGATACCTCTTTAATGGATGTGATATATTTGGCTTTTTTCCCACTGTCGAGCCAAATGATTCCCAGGTCTGTTCCACTCTGGTGACTCTCTGGTGACTTGGGAGATCGGTTATGGTTTATTTTTTCTCTATGGGCTAAATGAAAATAAACAAAACAGCTAAATGTTCAATTCTATCTTTAATTGTTTCTCACCAGTGATCACCAACACATCAGTCAGTGAGTTATTCTGTAAAAAAAAACTATGCTAATTAGTCTAATTAGTGGCTGAAGTTAATATATCAATTCAGTGTAACATATCTGCACTTAGAGTAAAGTATCATATTAAGTGCTTTTGAATATTATACCATACCTATTATGATGTTTAAAAAAAGTCCAAACTCTGCCAGAACTACCTCAGGAAAAAACAAAAAGATGGTCAGCTTGAAAACATGGAGTAGCTGCACAGTCTTCAGACTTAAACCCCATCCAGTTGATTTGGAATGAAGTGAATAGCAAAGCAAACCTAAACGTGACACACATTTATGTGAACCAAAGATGCTACTTTGATGAGTCCAAAGTTTAGATACATTTTGGTCTATAAATTGATTCAGTTCTTATTTAACTCCTGTGCTTTCATTTCAGAGTGCAATGAGACATTAAACTCAATAATTTTCAATACAAAACTGGAAAACATTTGTTCAAAAATTTTTGACTGGTAGTGTACATATAATGTTGTTGAAATCTGTGTGATAGAAAGGGAAAGTGTGCCCGTGTATGTGTTATGTGTGTACTGATAATGATAATGATGATGTATATCAGTGGATTTCACAGCTAATATAGTTATCAATTACTATTTTGACTATTTTTGAAGTTAACATCAAATATGAACACATTATTGAATTGAAAACATGAAAAAGTAACGGTTTGTTAATTAATATACTAATTGATGATTTTCTATTATAAATAAAATATTGAAAAAAGTATGAGGATATTCAAAATAGTACAACTTTTGCGATCATTAATACATTAACCTTCTAGAGTCTGCACTTCTGCCAGCAGGATAAAACCAAAATTCCACAAAAACACTTCTATAACTCTGCAAGATTTCCTACAAACATTCCACAGAAACCTTAAAGGGTCTACTTTTAAATATATATATATAGTTTGAATCAAAATATACTTTTCAATTCTTATGAGAGGAGCTTAAATACAGAGACACATTTTTCAGCTTGAGTCAGAGTGCAGCACATTTTTCCCACCATTTGCCATTCATATGGTGACAACATGGTAATTCCAGACATATGATTGGAGGATTAGTGGCCCAGGAATGTGTGAAAACAAAGGCACTCTCCTGAGTGCTCACCCGAACAAAGACTTCTCACACCTCACCTCACACTTATCACATAAATATTCAATCTTGGACCCAGTGAATGAGAGGAAAACAGAGTGTCACCTCACGTTCATTTGTTTGTTTTAGGAATAAAACCACATACAATTTCTAAAACCTGTAATGACCAGTGTGTAGCCAACACCTCTGTTTATTCAGTTCTGAGCTTAAAAGTCTTGGCTAGAAATGTATATTGTGAGTGTTTTTTCACAATATATCAGCACATCTGAAAATATGTTTTTGGAAAGTCTAAGTTTAGAGCAGATTTAATCAAAATATAGATATATGAAACTCTTACTGTTTTGACACTGTTGTTGCTGAGTTTGTAATATATAGTGAATAAAAATTTAGATTTATTTATTGAACGTGTACTCAAACTAAACATTTTGATTTTGAAATAGCAGGAAGCAAAATATGTCATATTTTACTCCCAATTAAACGTTTCTGTGGTTCTCATTGCGGTTACATAATCATACTGAGTAAAAAAGTCTAAGAACGGGTTGCTGTCAATCCAAAGTGAGTCACGTTCATAGAAATACTACTGGAATGTTTTTTTTTCTCAATGCCCATAACTATTTGACCCTGTAGGGGGAATGAGGATTTTGACTATTATCCAATGTTTTATTTAGCTATGGGGTTACAAATGTACCCTCTACTAATTGACTTCTTAGTCACAGCTTTAAACAACTAAGTATCTGTGCTTCAATTTACATGAATGATTATATATGTGTGTGGTTGAGTGTGTGTAAATGTAGTGTGCTGATTGTAAAGCGTCCTTGGGTATCTTTAAAGGCGCTATATAAGTGTAACGTTCATTCATTCATTCATAATATATATATATATATATATATATCAGGGTATAAGAGTAACCGCAACCCTGATCCGTATTAAGCAGATACGATAATGAATGGATAGATAGACATACATCCATATATTCATCCATCTGCTTAACCCTGATCAGGGTCACATTTAGTTCCCCACCCCCTCACTGGGCACGGGGCAGGGCATTACACTATCCTAATTAAGCCCAGGACAGAGCGCCAATCCATCGTTGGGTACACACACACACACATTTCTAGCTTTACATTCAAGACTCTGAATATCTACAATTCTCCATATTGCTCGTTGAAAGTATTCAGCACCTGTGACACTCTCGTTAGTCAGGCGGTACGCATTAGAGACAGAAAACATGGTTGGCATCAGTGCACTGGGCCATCAGTGTAGCAGACTTGTCAAGTGTGGTTTTAAATATCTTTTCAGGTAGCAGGCATCCTGAGCCTGTGATACCTGCCTGTATGAAATGTGTACCTGTCTCACTTCACAAACCCCTGTGGCAGCATGTATGACTACACTATATATCATTGTTCTAGCCTGACAGATTTAATCAAGGTGATGAGTCTTTGTGCAGTTTCATTAATGGCTGACAGGCCCAGTGCTGTGTGGGCGAGAAGGAAAATCTAATATGCTTCACGGGCTATTTGCCCTGAAACCACAGTGCCATCCGAGGATTACAACCCATCACTGCAAAGACAATAATAGTTTAGAAACACTTTATGTGTGGCAAAGATAAAGACAAATGACTATGTGGTAGAACCACTGAGCTGTATGTGCCAGACTCCTCGCCAGTGGCCGCCGTGCATGACAGCAGCTTTCAAAATCAACAGTTTTAACAATAATGGTGCCAAAGTTTTTTATAATTATTATTATTGTTATTATTATTATGCTGTAAAAGGAATATAGTATATGTATGATATATATATATATATATATATATGATAGTAGTGTAAGTAGTAGTTGTCACACTTCCTGGTTCTTCTCCAGCCTGTCAATATCCTGGACTACAATACCCAAGATTCCACTCACACATGCCACTGTCACAAGCCCAGAGTCAGCCAATCATGATCAGTTCCCAAGCTCAGCCTCACCTGAGTGCTGATTTCCTACACCTGTGTTTAATTCTTGTTTTTGTAAATATGCCACACTGATTTCTTTATTTGTGAAGTATTGCCCACATCGTGTTAGCATACTGAGTGTGGTGTCTTCTGCTGTTTAATTGTCTTTTTTTTTTTATATCCCTTTGTGCTGTTTGCTGGTTCTGTTAGTAGTAGTGAAGGCCAATACAATAAAGGGTCATTTCTTGAGGCTTCCTGTACACACAAAGTCTAAAGAATAATCACTGTCAAGAATGAGCACATGTCACCCCACTGCTCATTGAGCTACACTGGCTTCCGATTGCTGCCCGGATCAAACACAAAGCCTGCACGATCGCCTATAAGGTGATGACAGAGCAGGCTCCCCCTTATCTACACTCGCTCCTAAAAGCTTATGTCCCTGCCCGGTCGCTGCGCTCCTCCACTGAAGGTCGCTTTGCTTTGCCTAACATTCACACAAAGCAATCCAAAATGTTCTCCTCAGTAGTTCCCAGATGGTGGAACAAGCTGCCTACCCTCAGACTCCAGAGGGTTAAAACTAATCTTTGTACATCTTTGAGTGTCTGGTTTGTGATACCAGCCTTACATTAATGTTCAACTGTTGCTGAACTTTTCTGGATAATCTAAACTTGTTATATGATCTCCTCTTTTGTTAGATCTGATAAACATCTGTGAACAGAGATGATTTGAATGATCAGTTGAAATCATCAGGTGGCATATTGTTGTCCCAGTCAGAACGGCAGTTTCATTCTGGCACTAATTTGTTGCACCTGGGTGAGTCGAATGGATAAGATGTGTCGTGCATCACTAAAGTCAGACGAGCAAACAAAGCAGCAGCGCTGTGCTGCATAATAACGTTTTTAGAGAAAAACAAATGGTTTTTTTCTGATGAGACCAGACTCGTGTTGAATTCCACAAATGTCGAATTTTTACCTTAACATTATTTTAACTTTTTTTTCCCTGAACTCATCCTTTAAAAAGGAAAATGGCATTTAACATTTAAATAGGTTTGAATAATACTAGAGCACTGCATGGGGGGGGGGGTAAAGAATGGCTAGTTTCTTAGCACTAAGGGGTCCTAGCTTTGCAGATTTGGACTCATACAGATTGTTCTGACAGTGAATAGCAGAAGAAAGAGAACGATGGAGTGATAAGAAGTGGGGAAATGAAGGAGCAAAGGAAAATTGAATGCTTGCTTAAGGAAAGACTATCAAGATGCTTATTATTTCAACACTCAAAAGTAGGTGGAAACATTTTAAATGGACTTATGAAATAAGTGGGCGTCACAAACTTTTGGGGTATTTTTGGTCCCTGTGACAAAATTGTGCCAGGCCTGTCTTGTTTCTATTCCTTCTACACGAATTTCTGTCCTTTTGTGAAGGCCGTGTGGAGGGCAGAACTGGTGTACACCCATAAATCACTTTGTATAAGAATGCAGATCCATTCACTACAACAAAACAGTTATTTTACAATGGATAATGTTTGTTGACTGTAATGTGGTGACTTTGTTTGTGCATCACACCTGGTCTTGCTAAAACGAAATGTGCACAAGCAAGTGATGTTGGAACAGTGATAAATGTCCCACTGCAAGACTGTTTTTAGCCAGATCTCTGTTTTTTAGCATGAAAGTAAGTCTCATCTGAATGCAAATAGAGGCATTTGCACTAGGCAAAAGTATGCTTTTTACCATGTCAATATTTAACGCACCCATTTTATTCTTACACTGAGTATGTCTAACATGACGAAAAGGCTATGTGGCAATTAGAGGTAGCATCCCGAATGAAAGGCAAATGTATTAACGGCACGGCTAATATATTCATACTCTTGACGCCTTCAAAAAAGACATTAACACCAGTCAGTTACACATCTCTCTGCATTAGCCACGTGAAAGCATTTTCTGTCATTTTGATGCTATGAAAACAGTCTGTCCTGGGTGAAAATTGTCTCTACACCCACTCGCATATTCTTTGGGGATGTGTAATGGAGATGAATTGCATCTCCTGCTTTTTTACAGACGTGAAGAGAGGGTAGCTTGTGGCTCTCTTGTAGGAGATGAGAGGCAAAGCTGTCATTTTCTGATCCTACCCTTCAGATCTCGGGGTTTGACATCAGGAAATGGATGGGATAAGACTTGCCAGTGCCCTATATCTGTTCAGCACAACACACAGTTTACATCCTGTATCACACTGAAATTAAGCACATAAAACTACGGTTTTGGTGGAATATTTCAAGCTGCTACTGAACATGGATAAACAGTATTTTCTGCAGTCTTATGTCTTAGGAGCAAGCATGACAAGCAGTGGATTAGTAATCCAGGTATCAGTATCAGCCCAACATCAGCAGAAAATACTGGATGGGATTTTGAAAGAAAAAAAAAATCACTATATCTATTGAAGAAGGTGTTGAACTTAACACAATGTGATTCTGCCATCTCTACCAATCGGTTGAGGTATAGTAGGCTAAAAAACGACCACTAGCGGTCACTAGAAAGTTTTTCTTGTCAGCATTGCTTTATAGCCATGCAGTGGTGGTTTCTGATATGAGCGATATGGGCAGCTGCCCAGGCACCTCGTCAGGGGCATGAGCCCCAGCCCTGCTTTGAACATTGGTGTGTTTTATCATATTTTATGTTGACCAGTGTTTTTTAAAAGCATTAAGCTACTCGAGACTGTGTGTTACTGCTATTTTATCACTCTGCTTCACATCATGCCAAAAACACCCTTCATCATGATAAAATCACAGTATCGCACGGCCTCTCATGGCTTATTGCTTTAATTTAGCCCGTAACGTGCAAATTAAAATAGCACAAATATTAATTTATTAATTTTAATGCCACAAACGGAGCATAACGAGATCATTTTGGTGTGTGACGTCACAATGTATTTTTAATCTATCTTTGAAATGGAAGCAGCACAAACTATGATTTCTGCAGCACAAGCGTTGGGGGGGTAGGAGGTGGCTTGGGGATGTTGGGTAATAACGTGCGGTGGGAGTTGGGAGTGGGGGGGTTTGAGGGTGCTGGAGGTTCTAGAACTGCGCCTATAACCATACCACAAGGAATAAACTGGATCAGATGATGAAAACACACTAGTGCACACAGATGAATGTGGTGCTTTCATGATATTTGTGAACTTTTTTACATTTTCCATAAATTTCACCCAAAAGCCAAATATCCCTAACTTTTTGTGAGTAGTGTATATATTTATTATAGCTCATCCCCAGAAATTCAGTTGCTTCTTTCTTGGTGAGGATGTTAAAGGGTTAAAATGTCTAGACAGAAATAGCACACATTCACACTGAGTAGGAGTGTTTGACTAGTTTGAGTACTTCAATTAAGTAAATTGCTTCAAATAAATATAACTCACTTAGCTGAGCTTTTAAAGAGAAATGTCTATCACCTCAGTATTGGTACCTGAAAAATGCTATTATACCATGTCTATTAGCAGGATAATGAATAACAAACTAAACATTTGTACTGATTTCTCCTTTAAGCATGTTTATTTTGTTCAGCATAACTTCTATATAAATAATTTGATGTGTTTGGGCCCTCACCAGCTGCTGATATAAACTGACAGTGTCAGCTGCCCAAGTTCTATGTAGAATATGTGTCCTCTTTAAATAGATTCACTGCTGAATGCTATCACAGAAATGCATTTTTGCCATGGAAGTCTGCCTCTTCCAGGCCAAACACATCTTTCCACAGCAATTAGCTCTGAGAGCTTGATCTGAGACAGGAGCAGGCTGAGCTACCGTCTTAGTCTGAACCACTAACTCACTGTCACTGCACTTCAAAGGCAGGTGCCAGCCATCCCCAGGCACCACTGTGAGGTATGTTGATAAACTCTATAACGTCCTCTGTAAAAGAAGAAGGTATGAGCAGAGTCTGACTGTAAACACAACTCAGTTTGGTGACTGGGAAAGAATATGGTGACCCCACTAAGTCTGTCTTTGCCTGAAATATTGATCAAAAGACATGTTTATGGATGGTTCATTGATATTAGTGTTCAGGGCAAGAATATGATCACTGTCCAAAGATAATCAAGTCTCTCCAAAATGGTACATTTACAGGAGATGGCAAAAATGGTCTTTATTTTCAGTGGATGTTAATGTAAAGAGATATTCAAAGCTATTGGTCCAATGTTCACACAATGTAAAGAACATCTGTTGAGCTCACATTATGATATTGATGCCACTTTTTGCCCCTCCCTGCAATCACATAAACTTGTTGATTGTATTCCCAGAGTATTGTGGGGTATATATAATCATTTTATTATATTTAATTTTTTTCTCTACACAATACATGCCTAGAACAGATCTGAGCTTCATTATTGCCCACCATCTTTGTTTTGAGTTCTGAGATGAAGCCATTGGTTGGGACTTTAACTTTGACATAACTTGAAAGTGTGTGGTATTTTGTTCTGGACAAGTCTGGAACCCAAAGACAAAATAATCTGTAATTCACATGTGAAGTTTCATATTCTCAATACAATTTTGGATTTTACAAATTCAGTTAAAAATAGGGATGCACCAAAATGAAATGACCAAAACCTAACAAAATGAGACATTTGGCCAAATACTGAACACGGTTTTATATAAATGAATATACGATTAGTTAATCAGACATCAAGATATATAAAACAAATGTAAGACACTAATATATGAATATGTATGAAGATGCATGTATGTTACATTATTACTAATATTTAATAAAATGATGAAAATGTCTAAAATGAATGATGTAAGTCACATGAATGTTTTGTGTGTTTGAGTGTCATTGGCTACAGACACTGAAACACTTCACATTTCTTCTGGTAATTGTGAGATGGTCCCTAACACTGCAGACGCCGTAGCACAAACACAAAGCTAAGCGGCTGTATTCTGGCTTCATCACAACAAGTGCAGTTTAGTAAAGGTTGTGCTTGTAGTTTGTCTTCTTCCATTTCACCACCAAACTATCTGTGCTGGTGAATGTGTGTTTTGTTAACTGGTGAGGAAAAGCACAATTCTGAATGTCCAAACTGGTAATATGTGAAAGGAGTCAGAAGGTAGACTATGTCCTGGTTTACTGTATTTGAAAACAATGTACATTGTTTGAACCTGTCCATTATTTTTTTTCTAACTTGCATTCAGTGTGGTAAGCGCGTTTGTGTGCTGGCAGCAGTGGGCTATGGTACTGAACGGCCGCTGCTGTTTGCATGCCGAACACAAAGCCTCTGCTCCCACGCTTCCTAACATGCTTTTGTGCAATGGCCATTTTGCTCGTGCCTGCGAAAAGAGGGAGATCGTCATGTAGCATTTGTTTGGTGGAAAATGTGGCTTGTTTCCGCCAAACGTGGGCTGCAAACAGAATCATACAGAAAACCATGTGAGACGTTTTCTGCTTGGTGTGCATTGACACTTTGATGTTTTTGATAGATTTATTTCAGTGTTAAAACCCTGGCTTCCCTTAGCCTTGTCCCAGTCATTTTGTGATGTGAGCAAGAATCCTAACAATGTAACACCAATATTTACACTCACAAAAAAGATTTTGTATTATAAAGAAGCATCACTAACATCACTCATTTGTGCATGTTCATATGTCAACCCTACTAAAGAGAGGTCAGCTTTTGCTTACCTCTATAAGAGCAATACAGGCTCAAAAATACATCCAGATGGTGACAAAATGCTCCTGCTGGCCAGACACTGCGGTCAGTTTGTCAATAAAAATGGCAGTAAAAATGAAACTGCTTAAGCACTGGTCTGTTCACACTCATTTAATTTCACTTCATGTTTTTTTTCCCTCAAAATGATCCTTCTGTATGGCTTTTCTCTCCATTACATCTGTGTAAACCACCCCACAGATGTTATGTTGGCCTTTGCTGTCTGACTCTCGACTGACATAATAAGTTACATCTGGTAATTACAAAGCTTGATGATTGAATAATAAAAGAATTGCAGTATTAATCAGGGAAAGTACTTCTCAACCCCCTCTCTTATACAAGGCACACTCATTTGCCTATTTAATTACTGTGCATTATGGCATGAGCAGTATGGCTGCTAATTACACAACCCTAATCTAATTGAGAATTAAACGTGGCTCACAGAACTGCGGATCAGGCAATTGTGTACTTAGAGGTGTGGAAATGTAATCTTGTTCAGGTTGATGTTTTCTAACTCATGGGAGACCACTGGAAACATGCAGTGACACAACCGCTTGAGGACAGCAGACGGGGATGTTTCTATTTTCGGCTGGATTTTTTGGTGCTGTATTGTGGGACAGTTGGCCGTGACATGCATGCTTACAAAAGAACAAGGTGCCCGGAGATGGGGATGGTAGCACTGTTGTAGATGTTGGCAGCAGATGTTGATGGTGGCAGGACTCTGACATGTGGAACTGTGATCAGTACAGCCTCTAGACTGCCTGTGCAGATCTAGGATGAAGAAGACAAAACAGTCTTATAGCAGTGGTGTAATAATTCACAAAATTCATGATTCAATTTGATATGAAACAATATAGTGGTATGACAATAGAGTCAACAGTAGGGGTGTAAATTGTGATGCAATCCTATATTGATTCTTTTAGCCATCAATACAATCTGCTGCAATACAATTCAATACTGGAGACTGCAGTTGATGGGCAGTGATAGGATGAAATTTCACTGTAACGCTGTGGAAATGCAGAAGGAGAGGATGCGGGGTTGACTCTAAATCAAATAAACACACATTCACAAACATTCAGTGACTGACAAGGGGCTCAGAAACACAAGGGAGCTACTGTATATAGCAAACAGTGATTTACACATGATGAAGGACAGGGCTGTGATCGGACAAGACACAGCTTCTGACAATGATGTTTTTGATGACACTGTTACCTGTTTGGACATTCAGAATTGTGCTTTTCCTCACCAACAAATCACAGATTCACCAGCACAGTTACAGTTTGGTGCTGAAATGGAAGAAGACAACAAACTACAAGCACAACCTTTACTAAACTGCACTTGTTATAATGAAGCCAGAATACAGCCGCTTAGCTTTGTGTTTGTTCTCAGACGGCTGCAGTGTGTGTCTGTAGCCAATGACACTCACATTAAACACACAAAGCATCCATGTGACTTGCATCATTCATTTGAGACATTTTCATAATTTTATTAAATATTAGTAATAATGTAACATACATGCATCTTCATACATATTCATATATTATTGTCTCTGTTTTATATACAAATGTAAAAGAATAATAATGTAAACTCATGTTATTAAACCTAATGATGTCAAACCAACTTATTAAAATACAGACATTCATTCCTGATTCACTACAACACTTATTTTGGGAAATAGTTTAATTACTAATTTTAATCACTTATAGAAATGAAAAACTATGTTCAGCATTTGGCCAAATGTTTCATTTCATTTTTGGTGCATCCCTAGTAAATATACTCCTTGTTTGAAAATATATTAGCTTGACTTTGTTTTGCAGAATAATATATATGTGACCCCGCCAGGGAGAACCAGGCCAGAGTCACTGGGCAACTTATTGAGATGTCAATCGTGTCAATATTGTGTCACTCACATTAGCAACAAAACGTAACCACTCGGTATTATTGCTGTAAATGAAACATAATAGTCTCAGATATCTATCATAGTACATATTTTGATTAAAAACAAAACTTAAATTCACAAAAAGTTGTTTTGAAAAAAACAAACAAACAAAAAAAAAAGACTTTGACCTGGTGTTCCCTGGCGGGGTCACATATTTGCCTTTTTATTTGCATTTCCACAGCACTGCTGCTTTAGCTGCCTCACAATTTTTTTTAATGAACATATTCATATGCCATAGGTCTGCATCAAGGACGTTCAGTATATGTGACTTAAAAACTTGTGAAGGAAAAGGCTGTAAAGGTTTATGACTGCCATCAGCAGCTAGGGCCTGAGAGAGCAACATTGTCGGTGTTCTCTTTCTGGGCGAGTGAGATGGCACTCTCTCCCCAGTACTACTAAGTAATGTTGGTTGTCTCAGGCATCTGCCAGGTGATCCATCAGAACTGGGGACCTTCAGAGCATGTTAACTGTCCAGCGGTGATGTACTGGCAGCAGTTTGAAAAAAGGCAGAGCTTGACTTCACATGCAACGGAGGAGGCCTGTGTTAGTCTGCACCCTCCTAGAGTCAGAGACATGTGTGATAGGGAGAATCAACAAATGGGCAGGTCGATGTTTTATTAAGGATTAAAACACATTTATCAACATGGGCTCTTATGGGTTAATGCTTTCATGGCTGTTTTAAAGGACCATTATATTAAAATACAGACTCTTTAAAAAGCATGGTGCATTTGACTGAATTCTGTAGCTGTTATGATCTAGGTCCAGAGAAGTGCATACCCATAAGCTACAATGGCCACAAGCTAATTTAAGTTTAGATGAAGATGTATTTTGAGCTAAAGAGGAAGAGATGTTTTCAAAGGGATGATTTGCCTTCTAGTGGGATTTCATTACATTACATTACAAAGTATAAGAATAGCAAAGTGATGTTCTAGTCCATTGAATGTATCGTTTGGTTTCTTGTGCACATTCAGAGCCTCATCTGGAACAATTCAATACAAAATGTTTTATTGTTACTAAGTAGATACCAAATCACTTTGAATGAACTATTTATGAATAGGAGCTTATGGCTTTGTTCTTTGCTAAATTGCAGATAAGCTAATGGTGCTGCATGAGTCACACGTGTCACTCATGACCGTGATCTGTTCCAAGTGAGTTGGAGAAGTCCATATGGCAGTGGATTACTCAGTGGGACAGCAGGATTCTCTGTGGGCCTTACTCAATCCATTCATATGGCAAGATTATACAGCTAACTTTCTCTAGTGCCCAAGAAGTCCCAGTGCAGCATGTCACACATCCCTCGCACAGGGCTTACCCACCCAAACATTATGATAATATAGAACCCTAATTACATCACAATGTCTGCGAAGACAACAAAGGAGAACAACGATGATTGAGGAGTCACCGAAGACACACAATTATCTTTGAAAGGCTATCCATTTGGCATAATCACTGAACGTCTTTGGGAAAACGCAGCCACTGGAGGAGCTGCAAGGACGGGTGCACAGGAAGAATGGAGCCACCACAGCTGTTCATTAAATGGACTGTAACAAGGAAAGATAGGCTTCAGTGGGGAGATGAGTGTTTAAGGCAGTGAGAGAAGAGCTAATGGTGTAATGGAGTGCTAGCGAGATGATGGAGGGTTATTATGGCTTCTCGTTTAACACTGAAGATCGCCCTGTCTCCATATCAAACGCTGTTTATTCAGTATTTCAACAACATGAGTGACAGTCAGAGAAGAAAATAAAGATGCTAATGACGAGAACACGCCAGTATGTTTGTTCAGACCAGAATCCAAAACAAAGGTAACTGTCGGAGCAGAATATTGATCCTTATCCGGATCATATCTCTGTTTTATTACTCTTTTTTCTGCTGTTGTATTATAAAACACAATGTATTATTTATACAAGAGTAAAAAAATTACAGTTACAGCAGATCATAAGAAGATAATGTGTCAACCAACAAAAATCAATTGAAGAATGAGAACTAGAAATCATTCCAATGAAAAGCTGAGAAAAGACACAAAATGGGGGTGTATTAACATTGCCAGGAAGCCCCTTTTTCAAATACAAGTCACGTTAGACAATGAAATTTATGTCCTGCAATAAAGCTCACAGCACAGTGATATACGGGACTAAGATAGCATTAAATTTTGAAGGAGGTGCATTCAGGAAAATGATGTCACAGTTTTCCAGGACTGGAATGTTGTCATTAAAAGGTGCATATCCGATTTTATTGTTATATAATTCACAAGTGTAGTACCAGTAAAAGGTTTGGACACACCTTCTGGACATTCAGTGGTTGTTTATGAATTAAAATGGTCTGCACTGTAGATTATTATAACTATGAATAAATACATATTGAATTATTTTGTAAACAAAACAGTGTTAAACAAACCAGAATATGTTTTATATTTTACATTCTTCAAAGTAGGCACCTCTTGCTTAGATGCCAGCTTTCTTGGCATTTTCTCAGTCAGCTTTATGAGGTAGTCACCTGGAATGGCTGCCAGTTAACAGCTTTGCCTTGTAAATAGTTCATTACTTGCATTTCTTGCCTCTTAATGTGTTTGAAACATCACTTATGTGTCTACTTTGAAGTAAAATCTAAAACATGTTTTGGTTTGTTTAACACTTTTAAGTTTACTACATGATTCTTTATGTGTTCTGGATGAATATTTAAAAAAATTAAAATATTGAATGAATGGTGTGTCTAAACGTTTGAATGGTACTGGTACTCATTTATTAATTGAATGCATTGATGAAGATGGATTAGTGAAAAGTAAAGATGAAATAAATGTATGAAGGCCTTTGATTGATGTGTGAAAGTACTGCAGAGAATGACACACATTGAGCATCACTGATAAATGATACAGCTGTGTTCAGGTCTAAGCATTTAATGATTGAAGTATATATTTACATATTGTAAAGTTACTCTCTTAATGACATGGATTGTGCTGGAATCTTCTGCTTTTTGTGTGCATGAGAAAATCTGTACATCTTCTCTGTGCTAGGTTTAAAGTAGTGTCGCTCTGAAGGCTGTTTGATGCCATTTTTTTGTTCTCTGACACCTTGGGCAAGGTGGAACTCTCAGATATCATTGAATCTATGTTTTTCAATACAGTGAGGGTAACACGGGATATGTTTACTCTTGCGTCTCCTTCTTTAATTTGTATGCAGAGTATTCCTGCGAATTTAAATGCAGAAGCTGAACCTCTGTACTTTCTCCGTCTCTTGACCCTCTCTCACATCTCCGTTTCTCTCTTTGTCTTTCTCTCTTTCTTTCATTCTTTCATCCTGTGTCTGTCACCTTTCATGCTATCATTCTCACACAATTTCATTCTCAACATCCCATTATCTCCCCTTTTTCTCTTCCTCCCACACTCGCTCACATCCTCCTCGCCTGCACCTCTATTCTCACTTCCCTGTGCGCACCATTCGCTCTCATTTACCCATTCTTTCTCTGCCTTTCCTTCTTCTCTATCCCCCTTCTCCCTCCCCCTCCCACTCATTCTCTCTCTCTTTCTCTCTCTCTCAGGTGGTGTATGCATTGCACAGTCTCTGAAAGTCCCCAGAGAACCCAGACCAGGAGAATTTGACAAGATCATCTTGCGACTACTGGAAACCCCCAATGCTCGTGCCATCATCATGTTCGCAAATGAGGATGACATCAGGTGTGCCTCCCAATTAGAGCTATAATAGTATATCCATACCAAACACATTCCTGAATTCTGCCTTATTTTGTGAGGTAATTTGTGAGTGCTACACATTTTTGTTATAAGTTAAATGAATTAAATATGTTATGTAAGGAATAACTTGGACTTGGCAGAGGAACATCCAGTCTGCTTCATGTTGTAGACTTCTTATATCCTGGTTTCCACACATTCAGGTATTTTTGTGTAATCTAGTAATCTAAAAACCTTACATTAATACTATATATATATATATATATATATATATATATATATATATATATATATATATTAGGGGTGTGTATCTGTCCAATAAATGACGATCCGATATGTATCTCGATTCATGCGGTACGATACGATTCAGAAACGATTTGTATTTTAAATTGGACTGATTCGATTCGGTTCGAATCGATTGAGGAGGATTTCGATACAATTCGGTTGAATATAATCAGGTAGGAAATAATACGAGTTACTTGTTAAAATAGATAATTTACATTATGATTCAACATAAGTTAATACTGAAAATGTGTTTTTGCTTGCTTTCAGATAGATTAATGAAGTACTAGAGAACTAGTATAGCTGTATTTGACATGTGAATTCAGAAACAGTAAAATAC